>RCUC01128999.1:0-60438 GCA_003697995.1 Taxidea taxus jeffersonii | reverse complement strand
ATATTCTGTGGGAGATAGGAATAAGCATCTCAAAAGTTATATTTAGTTAATGATATGACTGGTAATGTTTGAGGATTAAACAGATCTAAATTAGTATGGGGAAGAAAAAGCTTATAGGGGTTGAGGGGCCGAGGGAGGAAAGTGAAGGTATAGCTTGCTTAGGAAAAGAATGGCAAATTAAAAACTATCTTACGGCATATGAAGATTTATTATATAGAAAATAATGGCCAGCTGTTCTCCATCTCTAATGAGATATACCTCAGGAAATTGGCTTAAATTGCATTAAGAGGATTTAGGTTCCATACAAGAAGTGTGAGACTTGAGAGTAGAGGGAGATGTATAGTTCCTTAGAGGAATGTGGTCACTCCACTCTTAGAGGAAGGTTCTGAATCTCAAAAAAACCCATGATCCCCCTGAATTTACAAAATTCCTCTTGGGGGCTTCTCAGAACATACACATGGAGGGTGGTCTCCTAAACAAATACTTTGTGATAAAGGCTACACCAAAACCACCTCCAGGCAAAAGAAAGAATTTCCTGAGAGGATGATTAACCACTGTGTGGGCAACTTAAGGAAGTTCTGGTATCCCTTTTACAGTAGATTTTTAAGAACAGAATATTTTTTTCTGTCTGAACTGATTTACTGAGCCCTCCTTAGAGAAACATCAATCACTGTGACGAGGACAGTCTTCTCAATCAATTTTATGTAGAAATTTTAACCATCATTGTACCTTGTAAAAACTAAGGTTCGGTGACTTGACAATATTCAACTTTTGTGCTGTAGAGCCAATACTCAGCTCCAAGAACTGAGGTATCCAGGGCTAAAACCACACTGTATATCAAACTGCAGGCCTAGTCTTGGTAACAGTCAAAGGGTCAGGTAAAAATCAATACAGAGTAAATAATCGGTCAGGATGTATCAAAGAAACTGACTTCACAAATAATCCAGTCAATTCTGTCAGAAGTCAGTAGATAGTAATTCTGATCTCTAGGATACTAAACAACATTAATTCATTTTTTCATTTATTTAGCAAATATTTGAGGGCGTCTATTATATATAGGTTCCACATCTAGGTGCTGGGACCACAGCAGAGATCAAAGCAGATAAGGTGTTTGTTTTTTTTTTAAGATTTTATGTATTTATTTGAATAAGAGAGAGAATGAGAGGAGAGAGGTCAGCAGGAGAAGCAGACTCCCTGCTGAGCAGGGAGCCTGATGTGGAACTCAATCCTGGGACTCCAGGATCATGACCTGAGCCGAAGTCAGTTCTTTTTTTTTTTTTTTTAAAGATTTTATTTATTTATTTGACAGAGAGAGATCACAAGTAGGCAGAGAGGCAGGCAGAGAGAGAGAGGGGGAAGCAGGATCCCTGCTGAGCAGATAGTCTGATTCAGGACTTGATCCCAGGACCCTGAGATCATGACCTGAGCTGAAGGCAGCGGCTTAACCCACTGAACCACCCAGGTGCCCAAGGTTCTTGGCTTCATAGAGTTTATACTCCAGAGAGTGTAAATAGATAATGAAAAGTAATAATAATTACTGTCAACATTTACTGGGTGCTTATATGTACCAGACATATCCTAAGAATGATCTTCATATCAACCTAGTATGTGAGTTACTATTGTTACAAATATAGCAGAGAAGGAAAATGCATCATAGGGAAGTTAAATAACTTGGTTTAGGTAAGACAACTACAAGCAGTAAAAATAGGCTCCCCAAGTCTGGTGTCCATGTTTTTAATTATTTCTTTCCAAAAATTTCAGTTGATAATGGAGTGGTAAATTTTTCTCAATATTCAACTGCCACCTTTCTCTCCAGACAAAAAAGAAAAAAGGGAAGGGAAGGGAGAGAGAGGGAGGGAGGAAGGAAGGAAAGAGGAGAGAGAAAGAAGGGAGGGGAAAAGAAAACAAAGAGAAAAGAAAGAAAGTAAGAAAGAAATGTTGATTTAACAGGGCAAAAAGGAAAGGAAGAAAAGTAATACTTTGGAAAAGTAGAAGGTGAACCTAGTGTATATAATAGGAGAAAAAATTATTCAAACATTTTTGAAGGATAATCTGGTAATACATATAAAGAATCACAAAATGTTCTTTATTTTAGAGCTAGCAATTAAATTTTGAGAGTTTGTTCCATGAAAATACTAAAGTTATCTGTAAAAGTGTTCAATATATACTTTTGTTACAATAACTCAACAGAAGTTACTTTAATATCTAACAAAATGGCATCAGTTAAATATATCTTGGTACAAACTCAAGGAAATAATGAGCAGCACTAAAAATGATAATTGCATAACTATGTAGCACATTAAGCTAAGTTAAAATTAAGATATGAATATTTATGCTTAAAAATATATATGCTTAAAATATATATATTTCCACATATATATGCTAGAAAGAAATCACAAAATTTATAAAAATTGTTTAAGGTAGTAGAATGAGAATGATTATTTTTTTTCTTATCTCCAAAAGTTTTGTAAAAATATTATATATTTTTTTCAGTTCAAAACCACAATTATGATCATTGTTTCCTTTATACATAATAAGAGTTTTTGAGCTAGTAGTCAAAAAGGAGTCTTTCTAAAGAGTGCTTTCTCTTGGAGCTGTAGCTAAAAGCCTGGTTTTGGTAAGTCATGGATACTTATGCAGAGAATAGCTTTCTTCCTGAAAGAGAGAGAGGAAGGAGGAAGAAGAGGGAGAGGAGGAAGAGAGGAAGGAAGGAAAGAAAAAAGAAAGCTCAATATTCATTCAAATTTCATGTTTTCTAAGAAGTGATTTAACCCAGGAATAATGCTTTTGAGATAACTTCCTTATAACAACTGTAGAACTCATCAATTTTGAGAAGTTATATGCCAAATAAAAATCAATTAAAATGTGCTCCCTGCAACACACAGAGAAATACCATTCCGTGCCTTTCCTCTTTCTAAGTATTTGACAATTATTAGATTCTTATGATATGATAGAGAATGTGATCATTAAAAAAAAAAATCTAACCACCTACCATATGCCTAACTTTACAGATAATCAAGTCTTCAAATATGAACACAACTCACGCCCATATTATTAATGATGAAACCAAAGCCCTGAATATTGACTTTCTTAAAGTCACACTCCTGGTAGGTTACAGAATCAGGATTCCAATATCAGTTTAGAAACTAAATCCAATATTCCATAAAGTAAAAATAGGAAGTGATCAAAATAGAGGTTATAATTTTCAACAGTAACTGAAAACCTGCTATGCATCATTCATGGAATTCAGGAGCTGAAAATACGTAGTACTTTTCCCTTATGTTGTATCAACAAGTTAAATTACATAAGATAAGAGCCCTTTTATAGAACTAAAGCTGTATGAAAGAAAATGAACTTATCATGGTATTTATAGACCCAATAAAATGGTTCCTATGCCAAGAAAAGGTGATGAAACATTCAATCAAAACATTATTTTAATAGTAAAACATCTATAAGTTTTATACCCATGAAGTTATCAACTTTAAATAAAAAGTAATGCTTTTATAGAAGAAAAATGTGTTTTGGCATAAATGTGTTTGTTAACTTAGGCTGAAGTTTAGTCAGAAATAACATTATGGACAAACAACTATTAGTGAACCATCAGTCAAAATTTAATTGACTTAAATTAATGTTAAATAAGTGCTCATTAATATCTGCTGTTTTCTTCCATTTTATAAGACATAGAGTATCTTGTGAATATTTAAGTATTTGTAATTATTTGTTTAGCTTCTGTTTTCTTCACTAGCCAAGAAATTTGAAAGGGCAAGAGCTATATTTTATTCACTGATGCTCCCATTCTAGGAGTAGACACATCGTACACTCAATAAATTTGTCCTGATCAGGTGAAATAGGTACATAGCAGTAAAAAAAAGACATATCTTATTTTTTCTCACTGAATTTTGATTAGCTATTTACTCATTTATCTCCATAATAATATTAAAATTTTCTGAAGGGCATTAATCAATTTTTGTTCATATTTGTCCTAGAACATATAACAATGAGTGACATATAAGCACTCAATAAATATCTACAGAAAAAATTGAACTGGGTGAGAAAAAAATGGTGAGTTACACAGGAACGGACATCTGTAGAAGGAGCTATAAAACCCAATTCTGTGAATAGATAGTGGAAATGAGAGAGAGATAGAAGAGCCAAAGATGACACAGGTTTCTGGAGATACCATATCTTCCCTCCAGATGCCAGCACTTTAGAGACACTGTAAAACAAAAGACAGAATATTTTAGTCAAAAAAAAAAAAGGACATGAAAATAGTTATTACAAGAAATAGACATTATGTGATATGATAGGAAGACCTTCATGAAGAAGAAAGATTTAGAAATTTATTAATTTAGATATAATAAGTAATCTGAGAGGCTACAGTTATGGTAGACATATAGTTATGGTGATATCTCTCCAGGTCTTCCAAAATACTACTTCATAGAATGTCTCATGTAGTTTGTTCATTAAACCACTACAGTTAAGATAGTTCACAAATTTTAACATTGAAGAAATCAAAATACATTCACTGCTTACCATTGATATTGGGGGAGAGAGGAAGAAGAGCAGAAACAAAAACAAAAAACAAACCTTGAGAGCATATATACCATTTGAAGGGTTTTGGAATATGGTAAACATGAGTCTGTGAACTTGAGTTACCTAGCTGAGAGTTAATCAGATTAGCTCAGTGACAAAATCTGATTTTCTTCATCATAAAGAAGTCTCTATTAAGACTTTTTATTTTTTATTTATTTATTTTTAGAGAGAGTGTGTGAATTAGCAGGGGGAGGGGTGGAGGAAGAGGGAGAGAGAGAATCAGAAGTAGACACACCATTGAGCATAGAGCCTGATGTGGGACACAGCCTCATGACCCTGAGATAAAGACCTGAGCCAAAATTAAGAGTCAGATGCTTAACCAACCGGGCCACCCAGGCTCCTCTGTATTAAGACTTGATTCTAGGGTGCCTGGGTGGCTCAGTTGATTAAGCAGCTGCCTTTGGCTCAGGCCATGATCCTAGAGTCCCGTGATGGAGTCCCAAGATCAAGTCCCACATCGGGCTCCTGCTCAGTAAGGAGTCTGCTTCTCCCTCTGACCCTCCCCCGTCTCATGCTCTCTGTCTCTCATTCTCTCTCTCTCTCTCTCTCTCTCTCACACAAATAAATAAACAAAATCTTAAAAAAAAATTAAAAAACCTTAATTCTATCCTCCAACATTTTAAGCTATTAATAGGAGATCTTAAAGGTTCTCATCACAAGAACAGTTATAATTGTGAGATGATGGATATTAACTACACTTACTGTGGTGATCATTTTGCAATATATACATTTATCAAATCATTATATTATAACCCTAAACTAATACAATGAATGTCAGTAATATCTCAATAAAACTGGGAGAACAGTAACTCTAGTTTTAGTAAAAGAAAACCTTTACAAACCCCAAACAAGGCAAATCTTATATTAAAAACAAAAATTATTATATGGCAGACATTTTTTCTACTATTATTGCATTTAGTTCTCAGAAAAACTTAGGGAAATAGATATTATTTCCATTTTACAAATCATGAGCATGAATTACAGCATCATCACTTAAGAAAAAAGAAGTAGCACTAAGATTTGTGCCAGGTCCGCCCAAATCCAAGGTTAAGGCTCTTTACACTGCCACACCAATTTTTCTCATCTGCCATTTCATAATCTGTGAAATGATATTTATCTCCATTGTTGGAGGGCTCTTCTAACAGTTGCAAAAAATAAAAGGATTGGACAGCTGGAATTAAGTTGAGCTTAGTATTAGCTTAGTATTAACTTAGTATTAATAGTTAGGTACCTAGTATACTAAGTATTAACTTAGTATTTTTGACATCTTGGTTATGAGTTCATGCCTTGGGAAGTGATTGATTATATTTATCCCCAAATATCAAGGACCCATAATTGACTTGCTACTTTAGACCCTCACACGACCACAATTTGAAACCCAGAATTTAGGAAATTTGCAAATGAGAGCTTTATTAAAGTTCGGTGTCAGGAGCCATTAACAAGCTATTAACAATATTCACATGAAGAATCTCAGCTGTCTTTATTCCCCCTTGGATGGCACTGCATATTACCCATGTAGAAATACTGAGTTTGGGAACTCTCAGGGACTGGCGGAAAGAGGAATGAAAAGGTTTTCTCAAACCATGATACTGAATGTGCCAAGACAATATCACAAACTTATAGGAAGAGAGAGAATTTATTTTTAGCATTCAAGCTTCCCCTTTAATATTAGCTCCAACTTCCCAAATCGAGTTTTATTCAGATTGGTTTGAATCCTGGGGCATGGAATAACAGGAAACCCCCATGATAGTCAACCTAGAACTCTGTTTCCCTACCTGAGTTGTTGAAAACACGTCCAGAATTGAGTAAAGAAATTAATTATGGTCATTTTTTCTATTACACCTTCTCTTGGATCAGAAGATCCTTGAAAAATGGAAAATGTAGTCAGAGAAAGTCCAAGATGGCCCCTCCAAGGTTTGTAAGAGGCAGTATATGTAGTGGGCAAGACAGATTCTAGAGCAGGGCTGTGTTCAATTCCCAGCATTATCTTACCTGTTATATGACAGAAGGCAAGTTATTTGATCTCTCTATGACTCAATTTCCTTACCTGTAAAGTGGAATAATTATTCTTACTTTACTGTTGTGAGAAATGGTTGCGTTAATACAAGTAGAGCATGAACAGCATCTGCACACAAGCACTTTATAAACTCACTAACTATTATAGGGGCTCTTGGGTGGCTCAGTTGGTTAAACGACCAGCTTTTGGTGTCAGCTCAGGTTGTGATCTCAGGCTCATGAGATAGAGCCCCAAGTTGGGTTCCGTGCTCATTGTGAAGTTTGCTTAAGACTTTCTCTTCTCTCTCTGTCTCCCTTTGCCCATTCCCTTCCATTAAATAAAAATTAAATTAAATTAAAATCAAAAAAATTAAAATTAAAAAAATTAAAAATTAAAAAATAAAACTAAAATCATTAGCTATTATTACCTAGAGAAAGACTTCTCAGCTTTTGTGTTCCCTCCAACTCTTTCCAGTCAGAATCTTATGAAAGATTGAGGATGTTAATATCTGTGTGGTGCTGCTAATTCAAAATTTCATGAAGGACTATACCCAAAAGACAAATTGGTAGTTAAGTGGAGGCCAAGATGATTTGGCAATAGGAAATTTGGGTTTTAGCCCTGACACTAAAGACTTGTTTGACATTGTAGAATCTCTTGGGCTGTCTCTTCTCATTAGTTAATTAATAGTTTGGACTAGGTCAGCATACCCCAAAGCTTGTGCTACAAGAAATATATACCAATGATAACATTCTTTAGAAATATTTTCATATGTGTTTTCAAAACCTAAAATCTGCAGTGCATACCCCATAACCCACTGAGTCAATGTCATTGGTCTCCCTTCAGGGTGAAAGTTAACTACCTTGAACTAAGTGATCCTTCTTTATATTTGAATTACAGTTGACTTCATTATTTTTTCTAAATCTGTCTCTAGACAACACTGTAGAGAATAAAGATTTGTTGCAAGAGAAAAAGGATTCTTAAAATTGTGAGTTAATTTTACATATAAAAACACCAATAAGAAAGTCCCTTATGGCTGGTGGAGGGAAAGAAATGGGGGGGGGCTCAAATAGGAGAAGCAAAAAAAGGGATGAATATGTCAAAGCATCCACTTAGTTTGGGGAGTGAGCATAAACTTCAAGCTTTGTTAGATAGTCCCAGAGAAGGTCAAAACCTTCCCTGATGTGCCAAAATGGGTATGAAGCCTCAAGGTAGACAATAGTAAAAAGAGTAGGTAGGCACACACAAGTCCTAAGTTTATACTCCTCAACTACCTTCAGCTCTGATCTAGGGTGAAAAGGTTCCAGAATTTGCCCCAAGGTGGGTAGGATAGGGAATATGTGGAAAGTAGATGCATAAAGAACCAGTGATCATTCAGAGAATGACATGACAAAGAATGGCATAGTGAGGGGAAGATTCCTTAAGTATGGAAAAGACAGTATTGGCCAGGGACTGAAAACAGGGCATTTCAATAAAAATGAGTATGTAACGCTAGTAAGAGCTGAGGTGGAGCCAAGTAGCAAAAAAAAAAGGCTAAAAGCCCAAATTTGACTTAATAAACTCAAAGGTCACCAGTCACGTTTTAGCAAATTCCAGTGCAAGGAACCAGTGGGTCAATGGGCCAGACCAGTCATCCCATAGGAGAGTCTGGCAAGAGTCCAGAGGAAAGAACACAGAGCCTGTTGTCAAGACGTAACATAAGCAAGCCCGTCTTTACCCATATAGCCAAATGTCAATTTGAGAAGATGAGGGAGATAATGTAACTCCTTGAGGCTTTCACCCAGAGAACAAACTTATCAAAAGACACTGTTTAAACTTGAAAACTCTGAGGTGTTTCTGATTGGCAGGTAGTTTACCCACACTCATACACTTCCTCACTCTGTGAATATATACCTTAGTCACACCATCCACTCAGCAGTGTAGGAGCTCACAAAGGCCATTAGATTGATAACAGAAACTGAAGGAGCTAATTATTGTGTGACTATGTCTGCAACTGTAGAACACATTAATCTAACATGATGTCCTAGTAAAAAGAAATTTCCATATTCAGATATATTCTGAAGACATTGCATAAAATATCCTCCTTGTCCACAGATTCATCTTTTGTATTAGCATACTAAAAACTCTGAGGTGCCCTGCACCTCAGAAATCTGTTCAAATGCTTTTGACTCCTGGTATAGTTTTGTCTAAAACTATTTTCTCAGATATTACTTCTGCCCACAGATGTCTCCCCCAACGTGTGGGAATGAGTATACATATTCCATGGTGTAAGGACTGGTTTAGGAATGGGCCTGTAATCAAGTTGGGTCAATCAAACCCTTCAGTAGCATCTTCTGTCTCAAGCTGGTGACAAAGAGCCTTTTACGGGTCTAAACCAGCCCTTTGGTAGTTGCAAACACCAAGAATATCAATTTAGTGCCCACTGTAGCCATGGTGAACATGCTATCCTGAGGCAACATACAGGAAGAAGCAAAGACCAGAGAGACAGAAAAAGGAAGTGAACTGAGCGTTTTAAAACTGGTACTCTCTCCCCTTCCTGGTTACAATACTGTGAGTCAGAGTTTTTCCCACTTGCAAATAAAGGATCCAAATCAATAATAAGCCACTTAGGTTTTTGTGGTTTGGAGGTTTTTTTTTTTAAAAAAAAAGTAAACAAATTAAGGTATAACTTTTGGAAATGCTGATTTTAATTATGTGATGTCTAATTTTTTTTTAAATTTCTGTTATAGGACCAACAACCTGTACAAACACAGAAAAGTGATCTTATATCCAAAGTAAGAAATCCCCCCTTCCCAGAGAAAGGCATAGTGTTATTTGTCTTTAAAATGCTTTATTAATGAGAAATTTGAATCCAGACATTTTTAAGTCTCCATCAGTGTCCTCCATTACTTCATCATTAATGGAAATGGCAAAATACTCATGAAAAATTACTTCCAGAACACGAAATTGATATTATACTATTTAAATGGATGTCATATAAAAATAATTTGCTTTAATCATAGCATAACCCATTGCTCTGATGCCATATTCATTGTGAACCTTAGGGATTTCTTCATTTAGAGTAGAATGAATTTTGACTGGGCATAAGTGCTTTTTGTAAAAGAATAAATTCACAAGATGTGTTGAAAATACAACCAGGTGTGAGTGGCTTTAAAAAAATAAATTATGCCAAGATACATTGCCCAGCTGTGTTTCAGAGTTTCAAGAGATCTTAAGATATATTCAGGCATTAGGGGCTCAATAATACTCAAATTATATTTTCCTATGTCTTTTGTGCCTAATTTAAAACCTATTTATAAGAGAACTGAAGACATAGCATTTTCTGGCTATGTATATTTAATTTACTGAAGAATATTGCTTAGCAAAATTTTTACATGATAGTCATGTAGCTTTTGATATGACATGGATTTTTTTTCAAAAGTAACTTATTTTAGCCATTAAAAAATGTAAAAAAAGAACATCAGAAATTTAAATTCCATTCTTATGGATACATAGTTTAGTGAAAAGGCCTAAACTGGGGAGTCTGACAAAACTGGATTCAAATCTCAGTCATGCCAGTTGCAGAGGGGGGTTATGTCACTGTAGGGAAGTTAGCAAAGTTCTTAAAATCTCATTAGCTGATTAGTAAAATGGGTATGATGAGACTGTCAAGAATAATAAATGATATTATAAAAGAAACTGCCTAATTCAAACCAAGCACTCTTGTCTTTACCTTCTACTATAGAAGTAGAAATAACTGTAATGCAAGCTTTGTGTTCTCAGGACAGTTTTACTTCTCAAATTCTGGTTATTTTAATGTAGTATTTAAATTAACCTCACCACAATTATGGATTCCAAAACATTTAGGTCACTCTATAAAATCACAGATGTACAGCTAGCAAATTCAGCAAATATTCAATGAGAATTCATTGGGTTCTGATGCAAGTGATTCATTATAAATGAGAAAAGCCTATGTATTAAGATTTCTTCACGTTCCAGAAAGAAACAAAGAAATAACCAGAAAATGAGACAAATTGGCTTAAGTGGCTATGGATGAATGTGAATCCTCCTTCTTTTTGGTAAAATCTGCAAGGGGGTTGATATTATCTGTTCCAAACATGAAGATTCTAATAGAAATATAAATCCAGCCACAAATGCAGGCCACATGTGTTATTTTAAACTTTCTGAGAAGCCACATTTTAAAAAGGATAAGGGAAAAGTAATCTTAACATGATTTCCTAATAATGTTAAATAACATAGTATTACAATAGCAACCTGATAGATTTAAGAAATTATTTTATTAGGCAATCCCCATAAAAATTACTAATGAGGCATTTTGTTTCAAGAAGAAGCTAAGTCTTCAAAATCTGATACTGTATTTTGCAGTTATAGTCCATTTCAATTTAGGCTAGTGACATTTCAAGTGCCTGATAGTCACATAACCTTTAACAGCTGCAGTGTTGGACATCACAGCTCAGAGAAAGGGTATGTCACCTTATCACAGCCAAATGAATGCTCCCATCCAGAAATCTGGATCCTGGGAAAGTAGTACAAAAATCTTAGTAAACGAGAATTTCTTCACATTGGTTGTGGTCGAGTTGAGTCCAAATGCATGGAGTAAGATAGCCTTTGGTAGCAACTGTCCACTAACAACAGAGCCAGTTACTGTGTCCTAGGTAAATCACTCTTATAACACAATATTCAGCAATTCTCGGTAATTCATGTGATCTCCATAACATCAAACTAATAAATTTATTTTCTGCCTATATGAAGCAGAATTGGTCATTTTGCTTGCACCTGGAAACCCTAACTAATACAGAGATATTTTGGAATAACAAAGTAAAATAAGAGAATCGAAAAGGAAGATAAGACCTCTATAGAGTTTTGGAGATAGTGTCATAGATAAAAAGTGAGATGAGTATAAACCTTAAGCAGACTTAAAAAGGTGGATATGAAGTAAAATTGCTTACTTCACCCCCTTGCTCATATTTGTTTCTCTTTTTGGAGAAGGAGGAATGAGGGAGGTTTGGTGCTGCACAGTGGGTTCAGAGGTGGGGAGGGAGGAGGAATTGCTCAAGAAGGCAGACAAAGAGGAAAATGAAGCAAGGTCATGTCAGTGGGTTGTGTTCCATTCTCTGGTTGATAAGAGTCTAGAAAAGTGTGAGGCATATAGACTATACAACCCGATGTCAAAGAGCAAACATCCCATCTAACTTTGTTAAAGTAAATGAGAATAAATATATACTGTCTTTAAACTTTAATACTTCTCTAGTGTATTAACTCAAAAATGGACCCATCTAGGAATATCAGACTTTGGGACTGGTTGATGTAATTTGAAAAGGACTTAACTAAGGAAAATTCACAAAGATCAAACTTTTCCCTTATTTTCTTTTCTTTTTCCCCCTTATTTTCTAATTCTGTAATACCCACGTATTTTGGTGGACTAACAGTTTTGGCAATTTCAAGGCTAAAGACTTAAAAATGTTTAGCTATTATCCTGCAGCACTAATATATTTATCACTATTAGAAAATTAGGGAAATCAATTGGCCCGACCTTCATTTTTGGGACTTGGAATATTAAGATTCTTAGCTGCTAATCTTCTAAGGCTTCATTTTGTTATGGGCTGAACATGTCATTTTAAAATACATATTTTGAAGTCCCATACCTAAGCTGGATAGAGAAAGATCCTCGTATTGCCAGTAACAAGACTACAAAGGAAGAATAAGTAGAAGTGGAAACAGTTAACTAATAAGACTGGCTTTACTGGGAGACTCAATGTCAAGATTTGAGATCCACGTACGGCAGAGCAGGAGGGGGTTAAAGGAGAGGTGTGCCAGTGAGAAGAATTATTTCCACATACTTTATAGTTACCCTAAGAGATGAAATAGAATTGCATTAAAACTTCACCCATAAACACATGAGCATAATCATCATGACTTGTAAAGGCAGAAATTGGAGCTTTAGCTGGCCTGTTAAAATATAGTTAATTTATGATATAGCATAAATATATGCTCTGTGAGGATTGTTCAACAAGAGTGTGTGGCTTCTATGTTACAGTCAAATCAAAATTAAAAATTAGGTATAATTATTGTTGCTATAATCGTTTCCTAATATAATTGTTCCAAAATATACAAAGGTGGTACAAATGAGAAAGTTTATAAATAAGAATACAGCAATGGGCCTGTGGAAAGGCCTGGAATATTTTAAAATTGGTGCAAACATTATGAACTTAAAAATCTGTCATTTTATTAGGGAATCAAAAAATACATTTGGGCTATTTAATTCTGAACAAGAATAGTCTTTTTATTTTCTAATATTCAATAGCAACATAATATCTCTAGTATGGCAAACATTTTACACAAATGAAAGCACAATGTAATGATGTTATGCACTTTAAGCAAAGCAGAGGGAATAGAAAAATAAAGAAGAGAAATGGTGAGGTGAGAGAAAAGAGAGAAGAGGAGATCCTCTTTTTGAAAAAGAACATGAGATCATAATGTCATTATATTCTTTTGATACTTATCCAGAGTGAGAAGCAATGTAGTTTCCCCATCAGTATACTATCCATCTTGTAAAATGTTTATCCTTTTTTAATGATTCTCAGCAGTTCAGGAAAGTATACAGATACCGATTTCCATCTGGGAGGATACTATAAAACTAAATGGTGCACAGGACAAGTTATATAATTTGCAAGGGCCAGGGAAAAATAAAAATCCTGGACCCCTTATTAAAAATGATTAAGAATTTCAGGATGGAAAATAGCTGAACATTAAATGAAGTGTGAGGCCCTTCACCGATGGGCCCTGTGCAACAGCACATGTCATGCCCCCCAGAAGCCAGCCCTGATGATAAGTTCAGGAGTATGACTCATTAGAGATCAGCCATCCACGAATGTAGTTGAGATCATTATGGGTATCTTAGGGTAAGTTCTCCTAAGATATTTTTATAAGGTGATAAGGATAGCTGTTAAATTCCAGGCCATGGTGTTTCAAGGGACATAATGAAAACCCTGTCACTATGCATAGCAGGGCCTTCTAGAGAAATGTAACCCATGAGGGCCTTTTTTCTGGCTCTAAAGGGAGTTGGCTAATGAACGTGGACTTGATCCATTTTCCCTCGTTATTGAAGCACAACATTATTATCCTCTAGAGTGCCTCAGTAGGGGCCTTCTCCTCCCTCATTAAGAACTGTCTTTCTCCCAACATTCAACAAGTATTTGATTGAATTTTATGGGACTTACTGCCAGTCATTTAATTAAATACTTAAATTCATTCTGTGTTGTGTTCCCTAATGTTCCTAACTGCTGCAAATTATCCTACTTTTAAAATCATTATTATTTTCTGAAAGGACCTAAATAAAGACTAGCCATCAAAATTGCTACTATGGATATTAAGAAAAACCTTCCAAACAGTCTAATACATAACCCAATGCACGGAAGTGAGATTTCATTTCAAAATCGTGATCACATGAAAGAAATCTGTCTCATCAAGTCACATTCCCTATTCTTATAATGTGGAGACATCCTTGAGGTTAAGGAAGCTCTAAAGAAGCCAGTTTTGCCCAAGTGCTGATGGGAACAATATAGAAATAAATTACAAGAGAGTTTTTTCAATGCTGAATGAAACAAATATTAGAAGGAAACACATCTAAATGTTATCTCTGTTTAGATCTGGATGGTAGTAAAATGACTATTCCATTCTCCCTTCTTTTTCTAATTTCCCTGTATCTCAGAAATTATTTCTAATGATTCAGTTCACAAGAGAAACACGAGAACATAAAAATGAAAATTTCACCTTCATTAAATGAAATTAAACTGATCATAATATTTATTAATTGAAGAGGCCAAGTTAAGTTATGCTCTTTGAGGAAATCTGACAACTTGTATTTGTACATACATGTATGTATAAGAATAATCTAAACTAATCCCAGCTACATTATACAAATTGCCTAATAAAAAATGATAAAATTGCATTTTTCCTTTTGTTGTGTTTTATTACACATCATTATCATTCTTTGTGTTTTTCAAAAAAGGCAGTACCCACGTACAGTGGAAGCAATGCCATATAGACTGGTATGTGTAGTAAATAATAAAAATTATTACTATTCCTTATTTGTTTTCTTTCATTCTAGGGATAAAGGCATCAAGAGTCCAATGTGTGGGGACACAGCAGACTCCTGAACTCCCTCTGACAGACACACCCAATGTGTAGCTGCTCATGGAGCAATTACCTCTGAAAGACATCCAGAAACTAGATGAATAACTTACACATCAGGTGAGTGAGCAAATACCCTCAACCAAGCAGGTAAGAAAGGCTGAAACAGGCTCTCACCATAAATCTTGACCCCAGAACAACAATTGACAATCCGGAAGGAACGCCCGACTCCCGGCTTCTCCCTTTGAAACCAAGGATGTAAACCCACACATTTTTAAGACCCCACCTGAGGAATGGGCCCTAAAACATCTGGCTTTAAAAGCCAGGGAGGGTTGCTTCCTGGAGATTCGGAAGACCATAGCAAACAAAGAGACAGTTGTTAACAGGCAGACAAACACTGGTGGCTATACCCTTAGGACACAGAGCAGCTTGAGCAAGCAAAGGGATCCATCTGTGTACTTGTAAAACTGCTGCCTGAGGGTCAGGTTTCTAAATTAGTACATATCTAGGGACAGGCTGTGATCCCCTCCTGGGGACCAGGAAACCCATGTACTCCTGCCATGCCATCTCCCTATAACCTGCTGCAATTTGCTGGTATCTCCCTAGAAACAGCTTGCACACATGACTAAGCCAAAGCTTTTGCAGATGCTACCCAAGAAATAGGCCCCTGGAACACTTGGCTTCCATTCATGAGTCCCACAGGAATACAGCCATCAGAGAAGCCCTTCTCAAACAGACACAGAAGCAACCTTCCATCGTGGTGACACACCAGGGCCCAGTGCACAAGAGGCAAGCAAAAGTGCCTATTTCCTTGTTTCTCACTGCAAGAGGAGTAAGTCCATACTTTCCTACTTGCTGCCTGAGGGTTCACCTTCCAGTCAGCCTTCATTTAGGCACTGAATGTGATCCTAACTTTTGGAGATATTGTCCAGTTGCACACTGTCAACTACTGAGAGCCACCAAGAACAAAGAAGATGACATAGACAATCACAGAGCTATGAGACATAACCTAGAGCTCAGGCCACACTAATGGACAAGATTCATCTCCTACACAAGATGGACACCCACATGCAAAAGAATGAAACTGGACACTTAAACCATACACAAAAATTAACTCAAAATGGATTGAAGACTTGAACTTAACCTAAAACCATAAAACTTCTAGAAGAAGATATATGGAGTAAGCTCTTTGATATTGGTCTTAGCCAAAAAAAAAAGTATATATGTATGTATATGTGTGTATATATATATACACACATATACATACATACATACTGGATTTGATACCAAAAGCAAAGACAACAAAGTAAATATAAAAAGGTGGGACCACATCAAAAGAAAAAGCTTGAGCTTTTTAGCTCAAACTAAAGAGATGAGGAGAGCTCATCAAAATTAACCACCAACAGAATGAAAAGGCAACCTATGGAATGGGAGAACATATTTGCAAATCACATAGCCAATAAGGAATTAATGTACAAAATATAGAAGGCATTCATACAACTCAATAACAACAACAACAACAAACTCAATTAAAAATGGACAAAGGATCTAATTTGACCTTTTTCCAAGGACAAATGCCCACAGTTACATGAAATTGTGCTCAACATCACTCATCATCAGGAAAATGCTGATCAAAACCACCATGAGATATATCTATTACCTCACACCTGTTAGAATGTTGATGATCAAAAAAGAAAGAAATAACAAATATTGGTGAGGATATGAACAAAAGGAAACCCTTTTACCCTATTGGTAGGAATGTAAACTGGTATGGCCACTATAGAAAACAGTATGGAGTTTCCTCCAGAAATTAAAAATATAATTACCATATATTCAGCAATCTCACTTCAGAGGATATATCAAAAATAAAAAAAAAAGAAGGAAACCATTATCTCAAAGAGATATCTGCAGCCCCATGTTCACTGCAGCATTTCACAATGGTCAAGCTCTGACTACAACATAAGTGCCTATCAATGGGAGAACGTATCAGGAAAATGTGGCATGTAGATTCAATGGAATATTATTTAACCTTTAAAAAAAGAAAATACTGCTATTTGCAACAACATGGATGCACCTGGAGAGCATCATGATAAGAGAAATGAGCCAGAAAGAGGAAGACAAATACTAGTGTCACTTACATGTGAAATCTGACAAAAGGATTTTTAAAAAGTGGAACTCATAAAAACAGATTTGAAAAATAGTTGCCGGCAGATCTCATATATAACATAGTGACTATAGTTAATAATACATTGCTGTATAATTGAAAACTGCTAAGAGAGTAGAACATAAATTCCCTCACCAATAAAAAAAAATTAAATATGTGAGGTGATGGATGGGTTAATTAACTAGATGGGAGGATTCCCTTTACAACGTATACTTATATTAAATCATCACTTCATGTGCTTTAATATTGCACAATTTTATTTGTCAATTATACCTCAATGAAGCTGAAAAAATATCCTTGTTGAATGATGCTATGCATAAGTAAGTACTCATATAATGTTCCCCAGTCCCCCCCCACAAAGACACACATTAATTTATTATTTAACCTTCAGGAAGCCAAGGTTAATGTGTCTTGTTCATTGTTATATTCTCAGTTTGTCATAGTGCTTAGTATATGGAAATGCTCATTAAATATTTACTGAAATTTTGTGGTCCTGAGTTATGGTATATTATAAGCTGAAATTTAAAAATGTGATTTTTATGAAGCATGCAAAAAGTAAAATTGTTTTTGTGTGTCTTAAACATTTACTAACTAAACATCTAAAGTACATGAAAAAAGATAAATGATTCAGAGCATGTTCTGTCATGCAGTACCTCCAAGGATTTTGCTAACTGTAGGTACTGATTCCCCTGGATATGTGCTGAGGCCTGAGCTGTATGCGAAGGAGACAGAGATGAAATAAATATTGATAGATAAATGATAGATAGATAGATAACATAACGCTATTTGTTCTATACTTAATCCTATTGCTTTTCTTCGCTCTAAATACTGTGAGTTTAAGTTCTACACAAGTAGCAGTGTACACATTTTTTAAAATATTTTATTTATTTATTTGACAGAGATCACAAGTAGGCAGAGAGGCAGGCAGAGAAAGAGGAGGAAGCAGGCTCCCCATGGAGTAGAGAGCCCAACACAGGGCTCGATCCCAGCACCCTGGGATCATGACCTGAGCAGAAGGCAGAGGCTTAACCCACTGAGCCACCCAGGCGCCCCGCAGTGTACACATTTAATCTATTGTTCCTAACATCTGCATAATAGCCCATGTTGTACAATTGCTGTATTTTACTTACCCACCCCCACTTACAAGCATCCACATTGCCACCATCAGTCCACCAATACAAATCCTTCTTCCATGAGCATGCTTATTGGTGCCCTTTTACCAATATGTTAGGATTGCTGCCATTAAGGACTATCATTCCAGAATCAAATAGTATTGGTGTGCTCATCTTGACTGCTTCTGGAACGGCCACCCGGTCTAAACTGCCACTAGCACAGCATGACAGACACAGTATCCCACAACCCTACCAGCATTGGGCATTATTCAGCTTTTTAATTTTACTGGTCTAATATCATAGCTATAAGTGATATCATATTGCAGTTTAAAATTCCAGTTTGCGTAAGTACTAATAATTTTGAACATCTCTTTAATCTGGTTATTAGATTTTTAGTTTTCTTATTAATTTGTCTCTTCCATATCATTTGCCCATTCTCCTAATGAGATTACTGATTTTTCTTGTTAAGTGCATGACTTTTTAGATATCTGATATTCTCATGGCATCTTAAACATTGCAAATCTTGCAGCACCTGAGTGACCCAGTCAGCAAACATCCAACTCTTGGTTTTGAGCTCAGGTCATGATCTCAGGGTTGTGAGCACTGGGCTCCATGCTCAGCACAGAGTCTGCTTTAGATTCTCTCTCTCCTCTTTCCTCTGCCCCTGCCCTTGTTCACAGACATGCATGTGCATGCTCTCTAAATAAATAAATAAATAAATCTTATCCCTCTGTAGCCTCTCAACTTTGTCTATGGTATTTTTCAGTGAGGAAAAATTTCTTATTTTGTGTAATCAAATTCAAAATTTTAATCTAAGTGTTATGCTTTTGAAATTTTAAGTTGCTCGCAAACCATAGATCCCAAAAACAGTTTCCTACTTTTATTCATTAACTTTATATTTTTACTTTTCTCATTTAGATCTTCTGTTATCCTAGAGTCTATTTTGATCTACAGGCTTTATACAAAGGAATAACACTAAGAATACTTGGACCCCTAAGTAGCAACATGTATGCTAAAAGACATAGAATAAATATTCTCACATTTTTAAGGAAAAAGTAATTTACCACTCAAGAAATCAAAATATCAAATGAGTTAAGTATAGAATAAAGATAATTTCAGATTTATAAGCACTCAGAATATATACATCACATGCCTACTTTCTTGGGTGGAATTGGAGAATATGCCCTCCAAAACAAAAATATTAGCCAAAAAGGATAAAAATCATGGATTCCAGATAATGGCAGAATATTCAACCCAGAAGAGTGGTGACAAGAACTTCCAGGATGACTCACATCTAGAAAGCAACAATTTCATCTTAAAACACAAGACAAGAAGGCTCAAAACAAATAATTGGGAGAAAGGAAGAAGCTAGATAGAATAATATGATAAATCATATTTTGAAAGGGACAGGAAGAAATTTATTTTTATCCTAAAACTTAGTAGTTACGAGTCCACAGGTTGGTTGAATGATTCTGCTGAGAGAGACCGGGTTTGCTCTCTTGTCTCACAGTCTTCCATCAGTCGTCGTCAGGTCAGCTGAAGGCCAAGAATGGTTGGAGTTGGGACCACTTGATTTTGATGCACAAAGTCTCATTCGACAGCAGACAAAACAGAGCTTTTTTCTCATGGCTTTGGCGGGGATCCAAAAGCAGAAGTACCTATGTCCCAGTGGGTTTTCAAGTTTCTCTTTGCAACTGTGTTGTTAAAGTCCCAGAGTAAAAGCTTGCACAGCCAAACTCAGAGTTAATAGGTAAGAGAAGAAACTTTTGAAGAGTGTGAACATAGCGAGGTGTAAAAATTGTGTCCAGCAATTCAATAAAACTACCACACAATGTCCAAGTGGTGCAGAATAGTTTGATACTCAACTGTTATAGGTGGAAGTCAGAAGATAATCTTAAATTGGTAGCTCAAGAAAAAGCAAGAAAAGCATTTTATTTACAAATAAAGAGGAAGTTGCTGGAAGAAACCAGTAAAAGAATTAATAAAATTTTCTTCAGAAGCAGGATTTGAGAAATAGAATGTTTGGGGCAAGAGACAATTATTTTCATCAGTAGATTTTCAGTAGTCTTTTAAAAAAATTAATTTCTTAAGTATTAATGCTTAAGTTAAATATTAAAATTATGAGTAAATAACATTTTAAAAATCAGAAATTATAAATAAAAAGGCTATCTTTCTTAAGAAAATGCTCCTCTGTCTTGAAAGAGCTAGCAAGAAAATATTTCCCAAAAAAAGGGACTATGAAACTGGTGGTGGGTATTAAGGAGGGCACGTATTGCATGGAACACTGGGTGTGGTGCATAAACAATGAATTTTAGAACACTGAAAAAATAAAATAAAAAAGGGGGGGACTATGGCGTTATCTTCAAGGCAGAAAAGCAACATCTTGAAAGAGTATAAATAGTATATCTGAATTATTTAAAAAGAATATCTATAAAGAATGCCTTTAGAAAAAAATAGAATTTGTGTATGAAAAAGATAAACCAAGACTAACCAGCATTTTCTGTCCTCCTAAAACCAAAGAGCTGAAAACTTACAGTCCATATAATATATAGTAGCAAACAACTTGGAGCTCCATAAAAGAAACAATAGAACAAATTATTTTATCCCCAAGAGAGTCCTCTATAACATGGAATGTTCTGTTAAGGACACAAAATTTCTGTGGATTTCTTTTACTCACCATTGTTGATGCTGCCAATAGAAATCACTAACAAAGTACTATTTTTTTGCATGTTATGGTATTAACAAAATGTAAGCTAACTGGAATAAGTAAACTTCCCATTCCTAAAAATATGTAATACTTTGGAAAACAGAGTCATTTTTACTTTTATGTTTCTAACATTATTTTATGTATCCACACTGATACTATGTTAAAGCCTTATTTACATAGTTAAAATGTATTTTAAAATTATTTGTATAGATGTGCTTCCCCCACTAGGCTTTTTTTCTTTAAAGGTGGGAACTCTTGTATTCATCTTAGTCTCTAGCGTTTAGCACAGTGCCTGTCACTCAGTAGGTACTAGTACAATTTGACTGAATAAATAAAACAATAAAGAAATTCATTATCCTACCTGAACAACTAGAACCCATTTATTATTAAATGAACTGCAACTTTTGGGAAACCTATCTTAAGCATCTACTCCAAAGAGGCACAATTTTTGAGAAGCAGAGAGAAAAATCATAATCCTTTCCATCAAGCAGTTTACACTTTAGGGGAAAGCAACATACATCTTTTGAGTAGTTCTTACATGGCTAAAAATGCTGGATGTTTGCATATATAATCTCATTAAGCAACTTTTTAATTCAAAACAACTTTTGAAATTATTATTATTGAAATGACATACTATTAAAATCAAAATGTAATATAGTCTTTACCTGTGCAGTGCTCTTTGTGCTTTTACAGATTTTCAAGAAAAAACTTTTTGTTGTCACTTTGGCTAAAAATTTCAAAATTTCTCTTAATCCAGAAAGACCAGTGTATCAATCACATGGTGAATTGTCATTCCAAAATATCTGACCAATTTTATAGCTCCTTTTTTTGTATACAAGTTAGAAGTCCTTAAAATTTTAATAAATCAAATGATCTAATCCTTAATTCCTAAAAATTAAGATTAGTATATTATAAACCTGTATAAAATGTTACTCTCCTTAAACACCTGTCACATATATGATTAACACTAGTATTAACAACTACCTCTTATCTGGTTGATATTTTATAGCCAAGAAGTTTGCCAAGAACTCTACAAACATCATATTTAATCTCCCCAATGATGATATGGAAAAATTCTTATTAACTGTATTTTCTTATGTAAGGTAATTGAGTCTAAAATAGATTAATTAAAGTTCACACAACTAAAAAGAATGATGACTTTTCATTTGTTCAACTGAAAAGGCTATGCTTGACAACTGTATTATACTGTCTACTATATCTGGGAGGTGGGCAACATTAGTATTTCTGTCCCCAGTTTACAAAAGGAAATGGATGCATTGCAAGATCAAATGCCCCACAGGTAGTAAGTAGACCTTTGTTTTTCCTGTAACTCCAATTTCAGTCTGGTGAGACTGAATAGTCTACCAGTATATACAAAAGACAAAAAATTGCTTTCTACATTTTACCTTTCAAAGAACATAAAAAGTGAGAAAACCAAGAGAATCATCATTACTGATAATCACTTTTATGAACACCTTTATGGTGTTACCCAAGGTTTACTTGGAGCTCTCTGCAAGCAAGTGCCCTTAACAAAGAGTAGATAGTAATTACAAATAAAGTTAATACAAAGTTGAGAGAAATTTCAATGGAATTGTATGTTGTACTCACATCCATACTTTTTGAGTCTCCAAGGAGATTACTACAACCATGCAAACCATTTACTATCAATCACTTTTGTTCTCCATTTGATGAGGGCCTTTCCAAAATGATGAGGTGTAAGAAGACTTACAGATCTAACTTGGCATTGGGGGCCAAGTGAATGCTACTTGAACGCTACTACTTAAATGTTCCTGTTACCTTTGTGGTGCCATTTTTTGTTATTTACCACAAGCATTTACAATATTTCAGATTATTGAAAACCAAAATAAAAGCACAAAGAATTTTGTTTCCCTTATAACATCTTTGTGCTTGTAAAGTTTTGATAAATGCAATGTTCTTTATTCTTAAAGTGCCTTGACTCATTAAATCAAATCAATTGATCAGTCTCTCTCCCACCCTCCTTTCCTCCTATTTCTGGTCTTAGCTACTATATAATTAAATCCAAACTAACTATAGTATTTAAATGTTATGGAGTATCATGGAGCTACTTGTAGCCCACAGACCTGGCCTGGCATAAGGAGAAAGGCAGCAGGCAGGTTAGAAATCTAAACAAGCCAAAATGATCAGTGGCAAATCCCTAGCAGGAGCCACTCCCCACCAAGAAATAACAAGACCATACCAAGATTTCCTGTTACAGAAGAAAACCAACCCAAGATGGGGAATGAAGAGCCTGTCTTCCTTCTGTTTCAGAGTTGTCCCTAAAATGGGTCAGGCTTTCACAGATACTCAACTTAAGACTTAGAAGAAATAACCCAAATCATTACCAGAAACAGAAGTGGAACACAGTAGTTACTAAGAGACTCTGTACTCAGGCAACAAACAAACAAGTGTTCCATCACTTCATAGTTACGGGATCTTAGGAAATATCCTTCTTATCGATGAGCCTCAGTTTCTTTATCTGCAAAGTAATATATATGCAAAAATAATTATCAAGGATTAAAGATAATGTATACAAAGTGTCTAGCCAATGTGTGGCACAAACTAGTTTCAAATTATATACTTTTTAAAATTATAAGATGTAATCCTAAAAGTTCTCGAGATGACAGATGAAAGAATGTAAATCATGATAATTAAAGCACACTAATGTTTAAAAGTGAATGAAATTCAGTAATGACCCTTTATTACAGTTGAAAAATATAGAACAAACCATGTTTCCTGTCTACAATGTACCCCTACAATCTTTCAAAAAAAGAGAATTTACAAAATCTCAATAAAAAAAATAATGACATGAAAAGAAGTAACTTCTATATTTTTTTTTAAAAAGCAGATAAATTAAGCAGTGAGTATATAATGTACATAGGGAAGACACTCTGGAATTAGATCATACTTAACTGTGTTTGGAGATGATAAACTTGTTAATTCAGAGTCGAGGTTCTTGAATATTCAGATATATGCTTTTAATATTCATTTTTCCAACTTTGTAAGTAACTAAGATATTTAAAATAACTCTTGGATGTTCAACTCAGCTATAGTTTTAATCCATAAGTATTTTAAAGGCCAATGTATATGCCCGACATTGGGCTAAGCCCTGAGGACCCAGTGGTGAGAAAGGTAGGCAAGTTCCCTATCCACAATAAGCCTAATCCAACTAATAACTTAAGAATGTATTTCAGCTTATTTCATATTTTCCTAGCTTGTTAATTTTTGTGTCATCACAATAAATATCGTACTCCTATTACTTGTAATGTACAGTAGCCACAGAAAGTTCTCATCCTTGCTCAACAATTAAATATAAAATATCAATACATAGTTGCACATGCCAAGTATAGTTGACAATGTGACTGATTTCTGAAGGAGTTAGACAATATGAATGATTTTTAAAAGGGTCGGAAGTATTAGTCCATAACAGCTGGCAGAGTTTTTAGGAACATTTCATTTTAATAGTCGTAGAGGATTTTTATAAAGACAGATTTGTTGAAAACCTTTATGGATACATTCTGTAATGAAAATCCTTCACATAAACATGCACAATATATTACCAACTCATAATATGATTATTGCCTTGAATTGATATTGGCATCTTCTAGAGCCATAAGAAAATCACATAATATTCTGAATTATTTCTCTTTCTATGGGATATATATTGAAATTCAGTGAAATAAGAATGGTTAGGTGTCTTGCATTATGCATAATGAAAATTTTCACTCGAGTCTGTGGTTTGATGGGCTGATGAAACACTTTATGACAGCTTTGCATCCTAACTTTGCCTCATGATTCAAGAAAAATGACCCTCCATATGGCTCACTGAGACAAGCAAAATTTCAGCTCTTATTATAGCTAACAATATCTGTACACATATATGGAATTTAGAATTAAATATTCCTTGAGTTACTACATAGGTCTAAATAGTCTATCTCTGTTTTAACTGTATTTTAATATTCTTTATTTAATGTAAATCACTGTCCTGGTATGTTATTCCATACAGCTCAGTTAAAATCAATTCAAAGTAGGATATTTAAGTTAAAAAAACTAAAATACATTGAAGCCAAATGTTTTATAATCACAGACCTTACAAAAAAAAATTTAAGGATTTGAAGTTTATTATTAGCCAGGCAGATCAATACTTTAATATATGCATTTTTATTTCAAATAGGTATAGTTAAAATATACTTTTCAGGGACGCCTGGGTGGCTCAGTTGGTTAAGCAGCTGCCTTCAGCTCGGGTCGTGATCCCAGCGTCCTGGGATCGAGTCCCACATCGGGCTCTTTGCTCGCCAGGGAGCCTGCTTCTCCCTCTGCCTACCACTCTGTCTGTGCTCGCTCTCTCTATAACAAATGGATAAATAAAATCTTTAAAAAATATATATATATATACTTTTCATTTTTAAGAAAGTAAAAACTAACCAAAATTATGTAATGATCTCTCAATAAACAAATGGTGCCAACTGGATTCTAATTTTTAAACAGTAGATTTTCATTTTGCTCTGTGACTTTCCTACAAACAAAATATATGAAATGGAAGGGCATTCCAAAAACATGTATAAAAATCAGAGGGAGATATATTGATTTTCAACTAAAATGTAAACTATTTTAAAAATTGTTTTGTAGCTTATTATTTTCCTTTTTTGCTCACATGTCTTTCTGTGCCACTCATCTAGCAGAGACCCAAATCTTAATAAATTCATCCATCTGTTTTCTCAATGAATGGATCTACACAGCTAAATACTACTCAACAAGGAAAAGGGTAACTACGAGTTATTAAACCATGGTCCTGGCAATCTTACTGTAATTTTCAAATAAATTGACTTCCTTTCTTTGTAAAATGGGGCTATCTTTGGAACCCACCAGTATAAGTTGAATGGTAACACTCAACAAGAGATAACACCACCACAATCTACACACATAACTATTCAAATCCAGTATGCATGTCAGTAGTTTCAGAACTATTAACTTGTGTCTTCATGGGAAAGAATCTCCTTAATCAGAGCACCATGCTTATGTTCCATTCTTTTACCTGTAGTCTTACAGTCTCTAATCAATTCCAAAGTTACTTAGATTGTCACATTTTTTTTACCCTTTTAATAAATAGATCAGCACATTTTCCCACTACCCTCTCCTTGAGATTATTTCATACATTTGTAATGTAATTAGTCCTTTTGTTACAGCCTATGTTATGGTTATTTTTTTTATGTGTCATCTTGGCCAGATGTCTAGACAATTGGCCAAACATTATTCTGAATGTGTCTGTCTGTGCAAGACTTTTTGGATGAGATTAACATTTGAATTGATCAACTGAGTAAAGCAGATTACCCTTCCTAGTGTGGGTGGGCCTTATCCAATCAACTGAAGACAGTAAGATAGAATTCCTCCTGCCTGAATGCTGGAGCTGAAATATTGGTGTCTTCCAGCCTTGGGACTCAGACTGAAGCATCGGCTCTTACTGGATCTCAAACAGGCCAGAACTACACATCAGCGTTCTTGGGTCTGTCTCCAAGTTTCCAGCTTGCTAACTGTACATCTTGGGACTTCTCAGCCTCTACAATCTCATGAGCCAATCCTTTATAATAAATCTCTTTATATTATAGATACAGATATATTGCTATATGATTATTTGCTTCCCTTAAGATTGCTCTTTGTACTATAAAAGTCTGTGGGCTTTGACAAATGCATAGTGTCATGTAAGTCATGTATTCACAGTTAAAGTATCATACAGACTATTTAAAGCATTCTTTTAAAAAATGTTCCCTGTGATTTACCTATTCAACCTTCTTTCATCTTAAACCCTTGGCAATTGCTGATCTGTTTATCATCTCTATAGTTTGGCCACTTCCAGAATGTGCTTGTAAAGGTTTGTAACCTTTGCAGATTGACTTCTTTCACTTAGCAATATGCCTTTAAGATTTATCCATGTTTTTGCACAGCTTGATAGCTCATTTCTTTATATTGCCAAATAGTGCCACATTGTTTGACTGTACAACATTTATTTATCCACTCACTTACTGAAGACATCTTGGTTGCTTTCATGTTTTGGTGATTATGAACATAGTTTCTAAAAACCTTTTTGTGCAAGTTATTTGTGTGGAAATAAGGTTTCAAGCTGGTTGACCAAATAGCTAACAGAGCAACCACTGCTGGATTGTATGGTAAGATTATGTTTAGCTTTTTAAAGAAACTGTCAAACTGTTTCCCATAGTGGCTGTACTAGTTTGTTTGTATTACCAACAGTAATGAATGAAAGTTTTCGGAAAAGAATATTCCTGTGGTTTAAATCGTTGCAATATTTTTTCAAGAGAAAAAGAAATATAAACGTTATTATAGATTTCAACCTTAAAAACAGAACACTGCCCTAAGATTAAAAGCAGGATTTCGTTTGATGCAACATGCAGAGTCAGGTCAGCATATTGGAGTACATATCTGCCTTAGTAATGACTTTTTCATATTGGGTCATAACAGAAAACAGGATTGGTTTGGAAAATAATGTCTTCTAGAGTTAGGGCATAATTTTCCCTTTTTGTAGATTCATTTTCTTTCAAACATCCAAATCTCTCTCTGTTTAGTTGTTACCTCATTTGAGACACTGAATCTTATTCCTTCTTTCAATGGGTTTCCATTTCTGATGCTGTAATAATTCCTTTTTATAACAGATCAAGGAGAAGGAAATGCCTAGCCTGTAATATATTTTCAAATCAGTTTTCTATTGCTGGACAGAATAAAGCACCATTTAATCTGGGTGTCAATATCTTAAGCAAGTCTTTACTGTCAAGATTTAAAATGACCCATTATTAGTGTTAATGTCACAGAGATCACTAAAATTCATTAAATATATTTTTAATATTTAACATAATAGAAATCCACATATATGCTGGTAATAGCCAGGAATATAGCCAATATACCATCCATATTTCTCCCATATAAAAACTGGATATTCTCATGATTACACATATTGTTTCGGACTTCAGTACTAATTTGAACATCTGAAAACAGGTCATCTAACTGAATTATTGCTCATTAAGAAAGCTAATTCTTTGTTATTTTTACAGTGTTGAAGTTTGAACCTAAGCAATGCTAATGAGATAATTTGAAAGAGCAATAGCATATAATTTTCTAAGAAAAAAAATTTAGCAAAAGGATTTCTTTCAAACAACAGTACCAATTTATGGTTTTGCTTCCACTGATGTATGATTAAAAATATAGATGTTCCTCAACTTATGATGGAATTACACCCCAATAAACTCATAAGTTGAAAAATTGTAGGCCAAAAATGCATTTATGACATTAACCTACTGAACATCATAGCTTAACCTATCCCATCTTAAGTATGCACAAATCTTTTACATTAGCTTACAGATGGGCAAAACTGTCTAACACAAAACCTATTTATAATAAAGCCTTGAATATGCCATGCAATATGTTGAATACTGAAAGTAAAAAAAAAGAGTGGCTTTAAGTATATAGATGATTTACCCTCATGATAGCCTGGCTGACTGTAAGCGACAGCTCACTGCCACTGCTCAGCCTCAGGAGACAGTTTTGGACCACATATTGCTAGTCCAGGAAAATATCAAAATTCAAAGTACAATTTCTATTGAATGCATATCATTTTAACACCCTGGAAAGCCAAAAAAGCTTAAGTTGAACCATTGTAAGTTGGAGACCCTCTGTAACTCATGTTACTCTACTGATTTGTTTGGTTAATAAATATTAGAAAGCATCCAGGGGTGCCTGGGTGGCTCACTTGATTGGGCAACTAACTCTTGTCTTCGGCTCAGGTCATGATCTCAGGTTGTGGGATTGGGCCATGCATCAGACTCTGCTCAGCATAGAGTCCCACCTTCTTCCTCCCTCCCACCTCACCCTCCCTCCACTTGTGCACACATTCTCTCCTTCTCTCTAAAATAAATAAACAAATCTTTAGATATAAATAAATAAATATTGGAGATCATCTAAAATATTGGGTGCTACAGAAAAAGTATGACACAAGATATAGAAAAATATTTACTCATTTTGTTTAATGACTCTGAAATGATATGGACTATTATTCATAATAAAAAAATAAGGGAAGAGGAAAAAGTTTAATTATTTTACATGAAATATAAATTATTACTTTAGTAGACATATTTTAACATATATTATAAAAACTTATAAGGTCCCAGACATTATTATGGGTACTATTATATATAGTGTCTGGAACATACATTATTTCATATAATTAAAATCCTCTCTTGCAATGGATATGGTGGTCCCCTGCCTAGATCCTTTGATATGTAGAAAGGAAAGTTCACTTCATTGAGTCTGTCTTTATATGAGAAGCAAGAAATGCTAATGAAAATATGATTTTTAAAATTTAGAATTGTTTTTCAAGTTTGAGGTGTGATGCTCAAAAGGCTCTTCATTTGTATGGCAAATATTTATTGAGTACGTACTACGTACTGACACTCTTTTATAGACTAATGAGTAAAAATCTTTGCTTTCAAGCAGATTTACATTCTAATCGTTTGTTGGGTTTGGTGTTTAAGGACTTTGAGAAGTAAAACAGTGACATATGTCAGGTTCCCTTATTATTAATACACAAGTGTTTCTTCCTTTTGTCAAAAAGAAGTGGAAACTACCTTCCTTCAAGCTTATAATATGTAAGTGTTCAAAAAGTGGATATATATTTAGCTTAATTTACATAAAAAAGCAAATTATGAGTAAAATTTTAAGTTATTACCAGTGACTAGAACTAGAATAATCTGGAAAGATCTCAAGGAAGAAGCTATGAAGTTAAGAACTAATATTTCATGTGAAAGTAAGTTAATAAAATATAAATATTTCAAAGAAGAAAAGATTAAGAAAATGTGCCTTTCAAATTCATTGATATGAAAGTACCTCAAGTTGTAAGCAGAAATTGTCAAACCCTAATTTACTTTTTAATATTAGACAGAGAAATATCAATTAGCAATTTGACTACATGAACCAACATTAGGAGCAAATTACTAGCAGTTTATGAAATGCCTTCATATGAATTAGAAAAAAGTGCTATATCTGGGTAGATAAATCACAGAAGAGCCTACTTGACTCTTCTACTTTCTCAAATTGATCTAATATCAAGTCAGGGTTCATGGAGAGATTTAAGCCCCCATCCCCCTTCCATGTGCTCCTTCTTCAGGGAACCACCTGACAAAACCCTGCGTTGCCGCCCTGATTGCAGTCACTGGCAGAAAAGAAAGCAGACAGCTCAAAAGAGCATCATCTGAAACATACCAAATTAAAGTTATCAACAGTGAAACAAACCAGCACTGGTAAAAATCCAATCAGTTGACAAAGATGAAATAATTTCATAATTTTTTTAGGTAAAGAATGTGGTGGCAGGGTGTTTCCGGATGAAGAAATAAATACAGGTTGTCCATTATGCTTACAGCCCAAATGTTCTCCCATAGAATAAGTGACAGATGTCAGAATCCTTTACGATTAACACATAAACAGCCTTCTGGTCCCCACCAAAAGCTTCTAAATGTTCAATTATTCTTTGGCTCCCAGACCACAGGGAGCACCTTGTGTTAGCATAACTTTCTCCTTAACGTTATAAAAAAATGCATTCAGATGATAATGTGATATATATTTAAGTAAGTCTAAGAAAAAAATGTTGAAAGTAGGATGCACTTAGTATTCTATAAATTGTTTAGGATTCATGTTTTTCTCACAGCTCAGTATTGATACATCATGTATGCTGCATCTTATGAATAATGATGCCCAGAAGCTAGAGCTGGGCATGAATACTTAGCTTATGATAGAAAGTCTGTCTGTCTGTTTTTATGTCTGTATGTATATGTATATGTATATGTATATGTATATGTATATGTATATGTACATGTACATGTATATGTGTATGTATATGTTCAAGAATGGATTGCTTCTAATATCTAAAAGCAAAGTGAAATAAATGGTGGCCCAAGAGGAATACTAAGAGATATACTTACTTTTCTTTTTCTTTTTTAAATTTTTTTTTTAAGATTTTATTTATTTATTTGTTAGAGAGAGAGAGAGCTCGAGCACAGGCAGATAGAGAGGCAGGCAGAGGCAGAGGGAGGAGCAGGCTCCCCGCCAAGCAAGGAGCCCGATGTGGGACTCGATCCCAGGATGCTGGGATCATGACCTGAGCTGAAGGCAGCTGCTTAACCAACTAAGCCACCCAGGCGTCCCTCTTTTTTTAATTTTTAACTCTGATTGTACCTGCCTTGATTTTCCCTTTGAAATGAGAATAAAAATCAACAAATTCTGCCATTTCTCCCTCTTGCAGTTTGGCTTCCCTAGAAGCAGATGCTGGAGTGGAGTTTGAAGCCATATTCATCTGCTCTAGCAAAGATTCCATATGGGGCATAGCCATTGAAATTGTGGCTATTACTTAGTTGAACTTGTGGTGATCTACACTTACTTTCTAGGATCTATTCTGTTTCTGCAGGAGACAGTCTGGTAAATTAAACATGGATATGATGGGGACAGTCATCATTAAATTCTTTAGCTCTCAAAAATAACCCCCCCCCAGGAGCTACTCCCACCTTCTATTCCCAGCTCTCACTCCCTACTGCCTTCCACCCCCTGCCCCAACCAACCTAGCATGTAGTATTGTGTTTGATTTTTTATCTGTGCTTGAGTAGCAGGAGAATTTTAGAGGCTTCCACTTGGGCTTCCTCATTATAGTAACAGGCTCAGGACCCAGTGAGGGAGTGCCCTATCTACTGCAAAGTATGTATCCCAATTATACCTTTGGGAAGAGAGAGGATGACGATTAGGTAGGAGATTATACATTTGGAGACTGAAGTGGTTACAACCTGGTGTATGAATAGACCTGTTGGATCCACTGTAAGCCAGAACTTTCTGAAGTTCATTCATCACATGTACCTTGTGTACCCTTGTCATAACAGGAAGGTAAGGATATTGCTTCAGCTCTCCAAATATCAAATATTAATTCAGACTCTATTTACAACAATTCTTAAAATGTTGAAGTATTCCCTTCCTCTCAGTGAACTGTTAGCTTATAAAATGCCATAGGTTCCTTTGGAGAACACTGGGAAAGACATCACTATATACAGTTGCCATGGGATTGCAGGGTCCTTTTCCCCAGGGACAGGACATCTTCAGTCAATGAAAGCTGACCCAGGTTTGGATACTGGGCTAGGGATTTTGATTTTTTATTTGGGAGACAACCCTCATCCTCCCAGCAACCTATCCTTGATTTCTTCTGCTAATACAAGCTAAGACAGACCCCATCTAGTTTGCTGTAGCAAAGTTTGTTCTGTTAACCATCTTTGTAACTTTTTGAATATCAGCCCCTCAGCTGCCACTTTGATATTAGTATTCATTACAATACTTATGAGTCCCTGGCTTTTGGCATTTAAGTCCCAGCACTTGGTGTCTATTGTCCTCTCCACTCTGCCAACGATTCAAGTTTGGTTAATAGCCCGTCCTGCCACCAGCCCATATCTAAGGAAGGGAGTCACCACTGCCTAATTGTAGTGATGTTTGTCCCTGTTTCATCAGCAAATTCTTTACACAGTCTTGGTAATTTCTAAGTTCCTTTGGTCTGTTCATGAAATATAATCATCTGGAAGGTCTTTTGGCCATGTGCCTATCCCAGCATGGCCACTTCCCCAAGGCCTTTAAGTCCTCCTTCCACTTTCCTTCATGCCAATCCCTTCCTCCACTTTCCTCCCAGGACATTGCCACTTCCTAAGTGTTGGCCTTTGCTTACTGCATGCTTTAGGAGCTGTGCTAGTAGTAAATTTACATGATCTAGGGTTCTTGCCAGAGTGTTACATTATGTATGTTGGGAGAATGCTTTCAAGTCAATGAACTATTTTCTATCCAGATTTATCTTTCAGCCACTTTGGTCTAGCAACCTCAAATCCAGTCCCACATGTATTCCTCCACCTCCTGCTGGTATATGCTGGCTAGTTCTCACAGAAAATTTGGGATATAGAATCCCTCTGCCCCCTCTTCAAGATCATCACCTCCCTTGCTGGGTGATTCTGCCTCTTACCCTCCACCCTCCACAGTCAGGTGGAGATATGGGGTATATCTTGAAGAAGGCCTATGTTCTCATGGGAAGGAAGAGGCTTCTACATTGTCTTCCTAGAGGGAGAGTGTCTCCCTCTAGGAGGATATCCCTCGTCCCTAGAGGGAGAGAGAAAGTCAGGCAATTGATTTTTGAGGTATTCAATTAAGACAATGTTCTAAACTGAAAACATCAATCAGACCATTATTCATTTACCACAGTAGTGCAAACAAGAGGCAAAAAAGAGTGCCAGCTCCCCAGTGTTTCCTTTTCTCTCCACAGATCAGCACTAGATGAGGTGAGATAGAGCAAACTGGGGCAATCATCTTACTGCCAAGGAGTCCTGAGCAAAGGATTCCTACCTTTTTATAGACCCATGCACTGTCTAGGAATGGAAAGATACTCAGTCAAAGTAAGAAAAGTATTTAATCCAAGACCCCTAATAAAGAAGTCTCAGTAAGGGCACCTCTACTAGGAATATAGCCCAGAAGTGCATGAGTTCTCAGCTGTAACTCCCTCCAGAAAATTGCAGTGCACTGCTTGTGCACCAGATCTGATGTGGGGAGAGCAGCTTCTCCCTATGAGACCTATGAAGAAAAGTCTTATAATTGCCTGGTGTTAGGCCTAAAAAAAAAAAAAAAAAAAAATCATTCATAGGATTTGGCCTAGAGTTAAAGTCCTCAACTTTACCTCTTGATCCTTCAGGACCTGATAGAGTAATATAGGCTACCCTGTCAGGGACCCAAATGATTTGAACATGGAGGGGTGATGATCATAACAGGTCAATCTACCTGAGGTAAAAGCAGACCAGAGCCACAGTCAAAATCACCCAAGCAGATACCGTCGGGAAGAGTAAACATAACCTCAACCATTTCCAAACCAGAAAAAGATGCCCCATAGACCATTAGGGTCTATTCTAGAGGTCAGGAAGCCTTTCATCTAAGCCTCATCACATACTGTTCTGCTTTCCCAGTTTCCTTGATTCAGGTGCAACACATGTATTGGCAGGTCCACACTCCTCCCTGGCTGCCTAGTTGTCCAGCTCTACTGAAGCCAAGGCACACAGGCTCCTCCAAAGCTGAGGTAGTATCACTAATAACCTCAGCCAGGATCAAGGACAGGTTTTACAAAACTTTTCTAGTTAGATGACCTAGACAGTGAGAAAATCATGACATCTATGCATAGCAGGAGCACCACTGTATACAAAATAGCCCCAACAGGGGGTATAGCTCAGTGGTAGAGCATTTGACTGCAAAATAGCCCCAACAATGGATTCCATGCTGCCTCTTCCAGATATTTGAGTTGCCATGATCTTTGACAGAAGTGAGTTGACATTTAGGGAAGCATTTTGTTTTGTGGTGTCAGTTCAAATACAGCAATGCATCAAGTCTAGATAATAAGGTTGCAGTACCTTGGTTAGGTACATGGTTAGAAAAATGTCCATTTGTGGTATTCGGGAGCACAGCAATCCAATGTTTATCTATAGGATTAGGCAGTGAGTAACATACCTGACAGGTCATCAAATTCATGGTGGTGGCAGTGATGTGCCTGTACAGTACACCAAGGAATTCAGTGATGTGGGAGTCCTACTGACTACCTGTGGAGCAAAGAGAGTAGAAGTTAGATACCAAAACCTCCTTCCCTTATATCTGAGCTCCCAGATTAAAAGTGTTCATATCTTATCAATAGGGAAAATTATCCACATAGACTGCAACTTGGGCAGTTTTTTTTCCTATGTGGACAAGGATAACATTTTTGATCCAACTCCTAGAGTGGTAAACATAAACCTTCTGGGTTGGATCCTCTTGTGGTTTAGTGTAATTTTTATTTTATATACTTATATCCATTCTGTGAGGCTACTCGGGGCCAACTGGCATCTTAAGGAAATGTTGAACTAGAGACCTTAAATTGTGGTCATTATCTTTAAGATCCTTGTAGGCAAAACCTCATGCTCTGCCCCCAGGGGATAAATAGAAAAGGAAATTACTATCTCCCGCCCCTTGCTATTTAATAGCCATCCTGATCTTCCATTAATTTGAGTCTTCAGGAAAGAGTCACATGAGTGGAAGGCCCCCATGGAGCCCAAGGTATCCATAATCCTAAAGGAAGAATATACAATTGAAGGAGTAGGTCAACTATGTGGCACAAATGAAAAGTACCCCTTTGGGGAATTATTGCTTTGAGACTCCAGAAAGCTCATCTGAGATATATAGTCCATGTTGGGAGTTACTCTATCCTCTCCTGTCAGTCATTTAATTGTCCATTTAAATGCTCAACAATCCCTACAGCCTGGAAGTTTCATGGAGCAGGGAAATTTCATCACATGCCCCATGACTGGGCCCGTTATTGTGGAGCTTGAGCTACAAATCCACGCCCGTTCTAGAGGCAATATGCTCAGGGACCCCAAACAAACAATCAAAAGGTGACCTTGTAGGACCTGAATAACATGGTCTTAGTCAGTATAATGCATGAAGATGGCTTGGCCAAAGCCGGAGAAAGTCTAAATGCAGTTAGGATCCAACAGAACCTTCTGCATGGGATGGGAGGCTCACAGTGATCTATCTGCCAAGAACACCCAGGCCTGTTGGTTCAAGAGAACTGCCCCTGGGCAGTAATTTTATCATTACTTATGGTTTGGCTGGCAAACCAGCTTTTCCATACTATTTTGGAATCTTATGATGAATAGAGGCATTTCGTGCATGTAGGTACTATCTAGGATGGTGACTGAATTTCCACTTCTCATGGACTCAAGAAGCCAGCTGGTTGTGTATCTACTGGTTCTGCGGCAGAAAACAGTTCAGTCTTCACATTTAGCTCACAAGAGGGGTCTGCTCATGGACTGTTTCCCTTCATCAGTATGGTGGTCTTTGAGTGACATGAATAACAAAGAGCTAATTAGGAACAAAGCACATTTTGATCCAAATGTCTTATCCCTAAAGAGGAGCTTATTTTGTACGCTAGTGCAGGACTTGCCAGTGGTCTAATCCAACAGCCAAGGCATTAATCACAGCCTATAAGTCAGTGAAAATGCAGCACAGCTCATTTTCTGGGATAGCCTGGATAGCCATCCACACTGCATGAAGCTCTGCCAATTGTTCTGAGCGTCGTTCACCGTGTTGCATTAGGGACAAGTCTCTGTCAAGTTGGTTAGCAGCTGCATCCCCTTCCATCCTAGTAGACGTTAACCAGAAGAAGCAATTAGTGAGCCAGGCCTATGTATGGTCCTGAAGTTCTCAATATCTAGATCTCCACTGGACCAGTAGAGGCAGAATTCCTTGAGCTATGTAGCTAGTGGGCAGAGGAGAAATCTCGAGATTTTTCCATGGTCTCTGAGATACTTTCATGGTTGCAAGATGCCAGCCAGGCCAGGCTTTGCCCACTTCTGTGTGTACCATTTCCTGAGAATCCCAAGGCCACCATCTGGCAATTTAAGGCCCCTACTCAGACCCATGGCATGATTGAGAATTCTGGTTGTAGGACTATTTCATGGCCATACTTATGTGCACAGTACCCACCAAGGTACGATAATAAGCCAATGATTGCTTCTCAAAAGATGTATATAGATTTTAGCTGATTCCAAGAGCATACAGGTCCAAAAGCTTAATAGCATTGCTGGCTCATGGCGATATTCCTCTGTTATAACGCCAAACTGAGTAATACTGAGCGGTTGCTAAAACCTGTAACTCAAATAGTAAATGTGGATCAGTGAGAATCAAGAAAAGGGCAGCCTAGGTGGCCCACTGGAGGGCCTCCAGGACATACTGTTGGTTCAGGTGTCCACACAAAGGCAGTAGCCTGGGGTGCCTGGGTGGATCAGTGGGTTAAAGCCTCTGCTTTCAGCTCAGGTCATGATCCCAGGGTCTTGGGATTGAGCCCTGCATTGGGCTCTCTGCTCAGCAGGGACCCTGCTTCCCTTCCTCTCCCTCTCTGCCTGCCTCTCTGCCTACTTGTGATCTCTGTCTGTCAAATAAATAAATAAAATCTAAACAAACAAAGGCAGTAGCCTTCCAGTAATCTGGTAGATAGATGCCATCAAGATCTACATGCAGGGTTTATGAGAGTGCCAGCAGCTAAATAGACATACTAATTGCTGGGCTTCTTTTTTATTTGTCAGTGCAGCGAGAAAAGCTTAGCAGTCATCTCCTCTGGGATGAGAAGTCATGCCTAATTAAACTACATCTAGGAGCTTCACTTGGGTACTGGGACCTGTGTAAATACCCCAGGTCTGTGGCTGAATGTGGATCAATAGGGCTTCCAGTCCTTGTTGGGCAGCACTTCTGTCTGGGCCCAGCAGAAGGATGTCATCAATAAACCTAGTTCTCTCTCTGGAAGAGGAACTTTTTCTAGATCACAGTCTACCCATTGATGGCAGACGGCCAAAAAATGTATGTAGACTTGTGGAAGGACATCAAAGTTATATTGAAACTCATTTCATGTAAGGTTAAATTGATCAAGGTTGTGATGGAAAGGGATGCTTATAAAAGGCATTTATGATTTCAGTTGCCACATGTTCAGTTCCCTCAGCTTAAGCAATAGTCACATTGTCTGGTACTGTGTGTGACAAGGGTGGTAAGATGGCACTGAGTTACCAGTAGTCAAAGATGAGTTTCAGGTACTGGAGGGCTTAGGTACAAGATAGATGGGACTATTGAATGGGGAAATAGTCTTACAGAGGATTTTGGCTCCCTTACACTCAGCAATGAGGACAGGGTTTTTTGTTTTGTTTTGTTTTGTTTTGTTTTTGTCCCATGGGCAACTGATAGTGTTTTTGAGAAACCCAGCCACTAGGTGACAGTAGTTAGGCAGGGTCACAGTTTTCTGTGTACCCAACTAAAATGGTCTTAATCATTTGTTAGGATTATTAGCAGCTATCCCTATCAGGTATGGGGGCTGAGATGAGCCGGAGTGCACATAGGCAATATGGCTAGCCCAATAATACATTCCATAGTAGAATCCATAACAGTGAAGGTTTGTAGGGACCCAAATTCACCTATCCCTAGCCAGGCCTATGCAAGGATTCCAGTGGTGGTGATCTCAGACACAAAACCAGAAAGCATTATCTGTTCTTTCCTTATCCCGGTGTCAAGGATTGCAGAGACCACAGCCACCTATGCACCATATCCAAAAGGCTCAAGAAGTACAATTCTCCCCCACCTTCTCATTGAACCCTAATTTTTGCATAGGGCCTCTGATCACTGCTAGAGAGAGAGGACCTTAACTTAGCCCTTAGTCTTATATTTGAAAGCTGAGTAGTCCAGGTAAAACTTGATGGTGCTCTCCAGTACATCTCCAGATTCACTAGATGGGGGGTTTCATTAGGAGAAGATAGCATTTATGAAGTCATAGCTTCATCACCATGCAGTACTGATTTAGGCACGTCTGTGGCTGGGTATCCAGCCACAAGGTTTATGGTGGGGAGCCCATCAATCTCCTTCTATAAGATCACCTTCTCAAGAAACCAAACCCAAATATGTTTTGAGGAAGGCCCTTGTCTGAGTCATCCAGTAAATGGTGTCTGTATACTCCTCTTATGCTACTCTTTCTGCTGGCCGGTCTTTACTATCCTGGCCTGGCCACTTTTTCTCTGCTGGGGAATTTGTCAGTCAAAACTCAAATTGTGTCATGGACTGATTGACCTGACCTTGGGAGGAGGTTTAACTAGGCCATCTAACCAGCAGGAGCAGCATGGACAAACCTAGAAATCAGAGTCCAATAAAGTCTCATCATCCACTGTTTCCAGCAACTCACTGTAGACCTAAGAGACCATCGGCCATGATAGCTTCTGTGAGGATAACCCAAACATGTTTTTCAGTGGAAAGGAACTTGGCCCAAGTGAGTCAGACTTTCTGACCTCAAAATAATACCAACTGAGAAAAAAGAGATCTTGTTTTGCACCTCCTTTCTCCCCACCTCCTCTTCCTCCTTAGGGAAAGTGGCCTCTTTGAGGGCCCTCCAAAGGGGCGTCTGTTGTAACATACCCTAAAAGGTACCCATTTCCTTCACTGAGTTTAACAAATGACTTCATTCATGGTAGAGGCAAAATAACCAGGTCTCTAAGGTTTGTTGGGTTGCTAGGCAAGGTAATTCCAAAGGGTCCTACATGGTTTTTCTCAGGATTCAAAAGTCTCCATAACTTTCTGTGTCATAGGACATCCATTGCCACCAAGGATCTGCACAGAGATAACAATATTCATTAAACACAACTCAACAATGAGGGTCACCTGACACTTTTTGGTCCCATTATAGGAAGGCCATTTCTTTGAGAACCTTGGTTGGTTTTCTAATTTTAGTAATTTTACCCACTGAGTGGGTAGTCACGGGCTAAAGAGAAGGACCAATGATTTTCCTTAGAAATAAAAACTTTCTGCAAACAAGTCTTCTAGTACTCCCTAAGAAAGGCCCATTGGCATGGCTGACAAAATGCCCAGCCAGACCCTCACTCGGGCTTTTCACACTTGCTTTTCCAGGATGACATTTGGTGCAAGTGAACAAAACCCTGCTCTATGTGTCGATTTTGTCATGGTTTAGTGGTGGTCAGTTAGGACACTGAGCCAAACTGAAAGTAAAAACCAAGCCTTTATTCATTCACTGCAACAGTGCACACAAGAGGAAAAAAAAAAAAAAAAAAGAGGTGTTAGCTCCCTAGTGTTAAATTTTTCCCTATAAAATGGTATTTGGGAGGGTGTAAGGTGAATGCAGTGTAGACAAGAGACTCCTAAGAGACTCCATCAAGAGACTCCTAAGGAAAGACTACTTTCTACCTCTTTAGGGACCCATGGACCAGGGGTAAGGAGAGGAGGAAGGGTTAGCAGGGAAGAGGTACTCAGTTAAAGTGGAAAAAAGTGCCTCAGCCAAGGCCCCCTAATAAGCAGGTCTTGGTGGAGGCCCCTTAGCTCAAATAAAGACATACATATGAACATGGCTGGCCCAGAGTGCTTGAGTCCTTGACTACAACTCCTGCCAGAACACTGCAACATACTGGCCATATGTCAAGTCTGAAATGGGATGGGCAGCTTTCCTCCATGAGCCCTGCCAGGCAAAACTTTGTAAATGCTTTGGATCAGGTGTGACAAAACCACATATAGGATTTTCTCATCTACAAAATACAGACTTACTATCCACTATACAGGGCAGTAAGAATGTAATAAAAGTTAAAACATGATGTCAGTTCCCTTTCCAGTGCTAGAACTGGACTTCTCAGGGTATGCTGGCTCATAAGCAGGAAGGTAGACTTTGCCTGAAGGCCGAGAAGATTCAGACAATATTAGATATCAAAATATTTGAAAACATCCGATTTTCCCAGGCAGGTCACTCATCTCAGTATAAGAAACCTGCCTTGGTTAAGCATTTGCCTGCCTTTTAGTTCCATCCATTATTTTAAGTCCTAGGCCTGATTCTTGGCTTTGTCCACTCCTTTGCTAAAGAGGAAAACTTCATTGTACATAAACAAAAGGACCTACTTATTAATAGCACTTTAGTAAGCTTAGCTTTTATTATCTTTTTGTGACACATCAATAACACAATACCAATCGATACCATTATCCTTATAGCTATTTTTTCCTCTGTATCTTAGGAATCAGACAGACCTGGGTTCATATCTCAGCAGTGGCTTTTGAAAATCTATGTGACTTTGAGCAAGTGATTCAACTTCCTTATGATTCCATTTCCTCGTCTACAAAATATAGATTTGATAGCCACCATAAAAAATAGCAATGGTGTAATAAAAGTTCATAAATACAATGTTTCTTTCCTTAATTTCCTTCATTGATTTGCTTATCTCAAACATCCTTTTTGCTATCCTATTCCTCTTTCTCTCTCTCTCTTCCCCTCTGGGACCTCCATAATGTGAATTTTTTCTCCTGGTGTTGTCCCAAGACCTTCCTTAGCCTCTCCTGATTTTTTTAAAATTCTTTTTTCTCTTTACTGTTCAGCTTGGGTGCTTTTCCATTACTCTTTCAGGCCACTGATCCATTTTTCTGCATCCGCTAACCTACTATTGATCCCCTCTGGTATATTTTTCCATCTCAGTTACTGTTCTTTTCAACTCTGATTGGTCTTTCTTTATATTTTCTATCTCTTTGTTGAAGTTTTTGCTGAGTTCACCCACTCTTCTCTCCAGCCCAGGGAGGATCTTTATGATCACTACTTTAAACTCTTTATCAAGCTTCCTTTTTGTTTGTATGCTTGCTTTTGGTGATGAATTGTTTGTTTTCAGTTATATTATTGCCACTTAATTAAGATTGTCCCATAAAAGCACTTTATAAACTCTAGGCTTTATAAAAATACAGAGCTTTATTTTTTGTTTGGTTTCCTGTGGAAGCTGTATGATAAAATGAAGCATAGAATTTCTGGTTTCACACCCCAGTTGTGAAACATACTAACTGTGAGGTCAAGGCATGTTGTTTAATTTATATAGACAATTGTTTGTATTTTCAAATGTAAGGTAAAACTCTCTAATATGACTGACTTACAGTGCAGTGTTGAGAAATAAATAAGTTAATATAAATTACAGTGCTCAATAAATTCCAAACCACTGTACAAATAGAAAATATCACTATTAACATAATTCTGATAGCCCCCTAAATGAATTCCTCAGTATCCTAGCCTATTAAGCACATAGCAGCTAAAGAAGTTTTTTTTTTAAATTAAATTTAAATTTATTTCTAAAGAAGTTTTCTAAGAGCAGAACTCAAATTATATTATTTCCCTGCTCAAAATTCATCAGTAGCACCCCTTTGCCTCTCAAATAAAGGTCATACTTCTTAGCGTGGCATTTAGAGCCCTCCTACTTTTAAAGGTTTATCATCATTATTCATGAACACAAATGATAAATGCTTCTGGCAAGCCACACAACTTTTAAAAATAATAATCTAAAGAAGTGATATATGCTTTTTGTAATAAGGGAACTAACATAATACAAAAATGTCAACCACATGCAATAACTAGTGTTAATGACTTCGTGAGCATTCTGTCACACTAATCTTCCTCAGAAAGATGTGCAAGCACATATACAAACACAGAAAGGTTTCCTTTCCCTGAATTGTTTACCCTTTTTTATTCTAAGATAAATTTTTTTAATAAAAAAATTAATTGGAACTTGCCTTTGTTACTTTCCAAAATATCCATGAGAATTCTGATATATGAAGATTTTGGAAATCATTCATTCGGTATTTACAATTACAGCAATTTATAACTGACGATTTTTCTTACGCCTGTCTGAAAGCTGAGGTTTTAGAGCAAACCACCACTCCAGGATCAGGAGAGACAGGCAAATCCACAGATAGAGCACCTATCATCTGCTTACCTGGAACAGTAGCTACTGGAGCCGGTAAATGACAAAAACTTTAAAATGGTCATTTGATGAATTCTAGAAGCTGAGTGGACCAGCTTGGGAGTGAGAAACTCACTTCTGGGGCCTCTGTCTTAGGGATGCTCATAATAATTGCATGGGCTTTCTTTCTAGAAACTCACCAGGTTCTCAGGGTAAGATTTGAGAAAAATCCCCTCAGAAACTTGGATCTAAATTAAAAAGAGAGGAACATTAGAGAAGGGATAGATTAAGATAAAATAAATGTTATTTTTCCTATTTGTCACTGATCTAAAAGGTAATTGATTAAAGCAACGGATGTTAAAATATATTGAGTGATTATAGCAGATGGGTAAGTGAAATGAATGCTAACAGGGCACCTGGGTGGCTCTGTTGGTTAAATGTCTGCCTTCAGCTCAGGTCATGGTCCAGGGTCCTGGGATCCAGGCCCTCATTGGGTTCTCTGCTCAGCAGGGAGTCTGCTTGTCCCTCTACCCCTCCTCTCTGCTTCTGGTCACTCTCTCTGGGATAAATAAATAAAATAAAAAAAAAAAGAAGTGAATGACAACAGTATCACAAAGACGGGGAAAGGAATTTGGAATACTCTAGGTTACCTGCAATACATAAAAGCCCCATAGTGTTATTTAAAGAGGAATTAAATTAGTTTAAAATATATACTGTAAACTTTAAGATAACCACTAAAAAATTTTTTTAAAAGTATAGATAATATGCTAAGGAAGGAAATAAAAGTAATTATATAAAATGTTCAGTTAAAAGCCAAAGAAGGCAGGTGAAGGGGAGAAGGAGAGAAATTCAATGAATAAAAAATTTACAAAGCTAGTACATATTAATCCAAACATATAAATCATCACTTTAAATGTTAATGGTCAAAATATTTCAATTACAAGACAATTAGAATGAAAAAAAAATACCCAACTACATGTTATCTACAAGAAACCCATTTTCCGTATAAAGATTCTTAAAAATCCTTGAAAAGTAAAAAGATGGAAAAAGTAAAAAAGATGCAAAAAGATATAGCATGCTAACACTAACCAAAAGAAAACTAGAGTGTCTGTATTAATTTCAGATAAAAAGAAGTCAGGCGGTACCTGGGTGGCTCAGTCAGTTAAGCATCTGATTCTTGGTTTCCATCCAGGTCCTAACCCTGGGGTCATGGGATCAAGCCTGGAATCAGGTTCTGCACTCAGTATGGAATCCTCTTGTCCTTCTCCCTCTGTTTCTCCCCCTGTACATATTCATACTCTCACTCTCTCTCTCAAATAAATAAATTATAAAAGTTATTTTTTTAAAAAGAATTCAGAACAAGGAATACTATCATAGATAAAGAAGTCATTTTCCAAGAAGACATAATTTCAAACATGCATGCACTGACAACAGATCATCGAAGTACATGAAGCAAAAAATAGATGGAACTGAAATGAGAAACAGACAAATCTAGTATTATAGTTGGAGACTTTAAGACACATCCCTCTTTCAGTAGCTGATGAATTAAGCAGGCAGAAAATCAATAAAAATGTAAATGACATGAACAGACCATCACTATCAACTTGATTTAATTGACGTTTATAGAATACTCTATCCAACAACAGCAGAGCATAAATTTCTCTCAAGCTCTCATGGAACATTCATCCAAGATAGATTGCATTCTGGGCCATACTTTAATAGACCACAGTGAAATTGAACTGGAAATCAGTAACAGAGAGGTGGCTGAAGAATTCCTCAATATGTGAAAATTATAGAGGTGTCTGCTAAATAACCAAATGGCCTCAAGTTGGCCTGGCAGCACTCATCTCCCCAAATCTTGATTTGGGGAATCTAAATCTGAATACTTTCTATCAGCTGAGGGCAACAGAATCCATCACCCTCCCTGTAGAATAGCATTCTCCGGTCTTTCAGGACTGTCTGACCCATGTTCCACTGTTGTTCACAGGGAACTTTACTTTCTTCACATTAACCGGCCTTCAAAGTCCTGGTTTGAGTATTTGCCACTACCACCAAGATCTGCCCCTGTGGGGATCAACCCAGGCCCATGCCTAGGCTTCATGGGTTCACCCCAGCAGCACGCTTGCTTGTAAAGCATAGTGTCCAGGAATTAAGAATTAGGAAGGGCCTTTCCTACACCCATCCCTCTTGCTTGTCACCAACAACCAGCAATGGCTGGGTATAGGCCAAATGATGCAATGCCATCTATTTTTCAGAGCTAGCTGATTGGCCAGATGAGTTGTTTAATACTCCTTAATGGAGCCCGGCTTTCATGGACACCATCCTGCTGATATCATTGTTTACTAAAAAAATTCATCATATTGTAGTCTGCTCTGGATTTTTATGTCTCTCTCCACAATATTTTGAGAAAAGTTCACCAAATAAGTATGTGGAAATTCTGTCTCTGCAATTTATTCAACCATTTCTTTATTGATGTTGATTAATTTTGTTACCAGTTTTTTGTCCCCAAGAGCAATGATTCTAGAAAAGTCCTTGGAAACACTCTTACACATTATGTTTTTATTTTTATAAGATAGATTCCTAGGAAGGGGGTTGCTTTGTAGAAGAATATAATTCTTTTAAAGATATTATTTATTTATTTGTCAGAGAGAGAGAGTGAGCACAAGCAGGGGGAGCAGCAGGCAAAGGGAGAAGCAGGCTACCCGTTGAGCAGGGAGCCCAATGTGGGACTCGATCCCAGGAATCTGGGATCATGACCTGAGCCAAAGGCTCAGGCTTAACCCACTAAGCCACACACAGGCATCTCAAGAATATATATATTTTTTAAATATATGGCATCAGATTGTTTTTCAGCAAAGCAATAAAGTGAAAAAACTCTTTCACTGATGATAAATGACAGAATTGCTCCACACGTTCTTGCTAGCAGTTGTTTTTGGAGTATATTTTAATGCTGGCAGCTTAGTAGAATAAAGTACTATTTCATTTTTCATCTGCCATTTATTTCTCTGATACTGAGCTGGAGCATCTTTTCTACTTCTTGCTAGCTAAACAGAATTACTCATTTGTTAGCTGCCTATTCCAATTCTTGTCCATTTTTTCCTATTAAAAAATAGTTTCTTCAATACAGAGTTTATTTCAGTATTCTCTGGGTTATTCTCCTTTTGTCTGATCTGTTTTCTCTTTTGGTGGTAATATCATATTCATTTATTACTGTAGCTTTATAACTCATTTTATTTGTTTTCATTCTCATGGTTTTCTTAAATTCTCTCATATTTAGTATTACTTATAAACTTTAAAATAAGTTATTCAATCTTTTTTCAAATCTCATATTAGGATTCAAGCGGTAGCTGCATTAAATTTCTAACTTGGAGAATTGTAATTTTTTTTGATGTTAAATTTTTCCAGTCAGGAAACCATGTAATTTCCCATATGATTTGCTTGCTACAATGATTTGTTTTTGTAATTTTCATTTCATATCTGATATTCTTTACTAAATACTTAATAAATTTCTGTTTGTATTATGAATGGGACTTTGCTAATATCTCTGAGTTATTTATTGCTAGAACAGACAATGGTTACTATGTGACTATTTTATATGCAGTAACCTTTCCCAATTTTATTTTTCATTTAAATATTTTTTCTAAAATAGAATATATTCTAGGTTTTCTGGTTATACAGTCAAATCATCAACGAAAAATAAGTAACTTTTCTTCTTTTGAAATTTAAAATATTACTTGACTTTTTTCTCTTACTGTATATTTTACATCCTTCAGTGCAATACTGATTAATCATAGCACTAACAGGTATCCCTTTCTGTTTATAATTCTGATTGTACTTAAAGTGGTATTTATTAGTATTTCAGTTTATATTTCTATTTGCTTTTGGATTATGATAATCTTTATCATATTTAAGTAATTTTCTTATATTCCTGTTTATTCAGAATTCTAATTAGGGAAGCCTTCTAAATTTCTTTTTCAAATATATTTTCAGTATTTTAATGATATAAATATATAAATTTTCCTATAGCTTGTTGAGGAAATTAATACACTGGTATGATCTTTTGGAACAGTGATAGTTCTATTTGGCAACATGCTTTTTTTTTTTAAGAAAATCTATTTTATAACAATAAATGAGGTTTTACTATCTCTTTAGGTTTTAATATTAAAGTTATGATGGCTTCATAAAATGAATTGGGGGGTTGTGCATTCCCTATGAATAGGGACTACAATAATTTAGAAAACTTTTATTTAAAAGTTAGATAGCTTCCACTTTTAATAGTATTTCCTTAATCACTATTTCAATGCTTTTCTTTTCTTTTTCTTTTTTAACATTTGGCCTAATAGGTTTTCTACTTCTCTTGAATTGATTTTGTTAATTTATATTTTGCTGGGACACAATTCATTTCCAATAGATTTCCAAATTTTCCATAGTTTCGCAGAATATTCTCTAATCGTTCTTTGTGTAACTTCTGTATTTATTGTTATTTATATTTTGAGAATATATTGAAACATTATAGTTCATAAGTATCCATATAAACTTCTCTGATCTGTTTGCAAGCTGGAAAATACAGACCAATTTGTTCAAGTGTTTCTATTTAATGCCTTCTGAACAAAAATTTTTAGAGAACTCAAAGAATAATATTTGACTATGGTTCCTAATTATTTTTCTGGGAAAAAATATATTTGGAATCCTTGAACTAGAAAATTTACAACCACAGAAAGCCATTAAACCATTAATTATTTAATGGGAATTTTGGGGGTGGAACTTTGTTTTTAAGTATTCTAAGTATTATTTACTTAATATTTATTTACTTAATATTATTAATACTTAATAGTACTAAATAATGCTATTAAGTATTAATACTTAATAAACAATACTGTTGACTATTAATATTTAATGCTTAATAGTATTATTTACTATTAAGTAAATAATTATATTTACTAAGTAATAAGTATATTAAGTAAATAATACTATTAAGTATTAAGTACTAATACTTAATAGTATTATTTATTTAATGATTATTGTGTCATGGTAACAAAACCTTGCATAGAAATGGAGAAACACTGCCAGAAAAAGAGCAGATAACAAAGAAGACCAAGGATATAAAATATATAGAAAATACAAGCTGTTGCAAAAGCATTTTTTTCATGTTTCAGAAACATGAGAAACATCACTAGCAATATCATTATGACAAAGGACAGAAGATACACTGAAATATTAATAATAGTGTGCTAATGAAATAATTAAACCCTAAAATTTCACCCGTCATATAGTTACAATATACGCTTTTTGACAGGTAACTAACACTTTCTCATTTTATATTTTAACAAAGTTTATTACAATAAAAAAAGCAAAAATACTGTATAAGATCATGCCCACTCATATAACATCAATATTTATGTCTATCTTGATAAGATTAATAAAGTCAAATTTCAAATGGCCATCCTAGGTATGAAAACTATACGCCTACCTGAATTTGTTTTGTATTATTAATAACTACCATTATTGAATAGAATCATGGGTCATTAAAAAAAACTAGAAAGCTTACACAGGAAAAGTTGGACTGTCTTTCCAGAAAATGTACCGATAACGAGAGCAAACACATAGAGTACTTACTATGTGCCAGATTCTATTGTATGTGATTTACATGTATAATCTTAGGCCAACCTAATGAGCTAAGCTTTCAGATTATGCTGTTTTATATTTGTGGAAACTAAAATCCACAAAGAAAAATGTTTCTAAGGTCAATGGCTTATAAACAAAGAGCAGAGGTTTAAGCACATGGTTCATTCCAGAGTCAGTGTTCAAAACCACCATTCTTTTGTTTGTTTGTTTTTAATTATAATTCCAGTATGGTTAACATATAGCATTAACATATGGTGATTCAACAATTCTATACATCATTTCTCAGTGCTCATCATAAATGTACTCTGATTCCCTTCACTTATTTCACCCATCCCCTCACCTACCTCCCCTCTGATTATGTTTTTTTTAAATAAATGCCCTCAGTTGAAACATTTTGTTTTTTTTTTTTCATCAAGAACATATTTACTTGAAGCATACTTTAGAATACATGGTTCTAAAAGATATACATAAAACATACTATCCAAGAAAAATAGAATATATATTTTCTTCAAGCACACACAGAAGAATCTCTTGGTTAAATCACATAGAAAGAGACATAACAAATACTACAAAAGAAGACTGAAATCATACCAAGTATATTTTCCAATCAGAATGGTACAAAACTAAAGATCAACAATAAAACAAGCTAGAAAATCTACAATGTAAATATTAAATATTTAATATGTAAATATTAAACAACAGACTATTGCACAAGCAATGGGCCCAATAAGAAACCGAATGTCAAATCAAAATATGTCTCAAAACAAAAGGAAAAGAAAACACAGTATTTCAAAACCTATGGGATGCAGCAAAACCCAATGTCAGAGGAAAATTTATGCTGTAGTGCTTGTATTAAGAATAAAGCTCAGGACAACTGGATGGCTTAGTCTGTTAAGCATCTGCCTTTGGCTCAGTTCATGATGGATACAGTCCTGGGATCTAGTCCTGCATGGAAGAAGAAAGGATGCTTCTCCCTCTGCCTGCCCCTCCCCCTGCTTGTGTGCTTGCTCTTTCCCTCTCTCTGACAAATAAATAAGTAAAATCTGTAAAAGAAATAAAGCTCAAGTAATCAACTTAACATTACATCACAAGGAAGTAGAAAATGAGGAAACTTAGCTGAAATTTAGTAGAGGAAGGAAATAACTAAGAAAAATCAGAAATAAATAAAATAGAGACCAGAATAAACAATAAGGTAACTATGGAATTTTAACATTTATAAAGCATATATACACCTATATGAAGGGAAAAGTAAGTGTGCTTTCATATGAAGATATAAGCAAATTTTCTTTCTAAATTTAGCAGGAAAATATCTTCCTATGGCTTGAGTGAGAAAAATGTATCACTTCATTTAAAAGAAGCCAAATAAATAGCCCTCTCATCTTCTACCTGATCTCTGGACCAATTGAAATGTAAGACATAAGAGCCAGCAGATGGAATTCAGAATATCGCTTTTATTACTGATAAAGCTGATACTAGAAAGTCTGACTAAAATATGTTGGCAAGCAGTCATTCTAGTAACAAACCCCAAAGTGAGACAAACTTTGCTACCAAGACATGGAAGCATTGGAACAGGGAGTCTCTCCCACCATAGCCCTGTCCCCTAGAATAGAGCCTACCCAAGAAATAGGACAGAAAACATGCTTCCTCATTCCAAATGAATCCAGGAACTGTATTAAAGATTGATCAAGCAATACATGTCTAGTTACTTCTCCAAAACTCACCAGGATTGCTAAGCCACTTCTCTTCACAAGGAATGGGAGAGTTGAAAAAAGATGCTAGGAGATTAGGCTTATGGGATTTCCTCCCAAAGAAGAGAAACATTCAGAAAAGAAAAGCTATTTCTACCTTACACCTGAGGATCACCACCTTCCCTTCATTTATTCACTTACCTGTGCATCATTAAACATGTATGACACATTACTGATATCTAAGACATTAAAATGATCAGTCTTCAAACATTACTCTAGAAAGCCTTATAGTTCACTCCCCCCAAACAGTATTAATTCCACTTTCAAAATGGCTAAAACCTGCAGAAAATTTGTTGTACTTCCTAAATGCCAGCTCCCTTTCTCTCTTAGAATGGTTAGTAGAAGGGGAAGAAAAACCCTGTGGTTGCATGGAAGTATGGAAGTAAATGGTCATTTGGAAGTAAATATTGATGTTTCTGGCACGCCCTGGAAAGAATTCTATGATCATAGGGATAGCAAACAGAACTTACTTACAACACCAATTTTGGTACAGATATCACAAGGTAATAGATACAATGGTACAATACTTCTATCAAGACTTTCCTGTAGGGTTTTCCTGGTATTTCTTATTTTTTTTATTTAATTTAATTTAATTTAATTTTCAGTGTTTTCCCTTGTATTTCTACTCCACCCAAACATGGTAGGGCTATCTTCAGAAATACATAAATAATACCCTTCTAAATTCCAGCGTAAACCACTTAGCCTGAATTGTAAAGCACTTTATAATCAGGATCCTTCCCACCTCTCTAGAGTTTTCTCCTATTCCTTCCCTTTTAGTACTCACCAGTAATGATCTACTAAACTACTTTCCATTTCTTAAACATACCAAGCTGTCTTTCACCAGTGAACCTGTCTACACATTACTCTTTGTCTGGAATAATCTTTTATCCGCACTGGCCCTTCTTTCTTGAGCCTAATAAGATTTCATGTTTCAATTCTTCAAGAAGCAGTGTATGAACTAAAGGTGCTCTTCAAAACATTTAACAACAACTATGGCTTGGGCACTGGTGAGCAATCAGAAGGGACATAGGCTACCATGTTGGAACAGAAACATGGAAGACTTACAGAGTTCAGAGCCTAACTCTTACTGGCAGGATCATGACAAAGAGCAGGAAGGAGGTCTTTGGATAGAAGCCGACATGACCACAGCATCAGAAAAAAACACTTGGGAGCACAGAGAGGGGCTGTCTACGAAACTGGACAGAAGTTTTTCACTCTTTTATTAAGTGGTCGGCCATTCTGTTGTAAACTAAACATCGCCCTTTTATAATTCCATGAGGTTAGGTAGCCCTTCTGTATTTTTCCATGGTATTTATCACCTCACACCTCTTGACACACTGGATTTCAATTTCCAATTCACTTGCCTGTCCCTCTCACTAAATTTAAAGCTCTTTAAAGTCGAGGACCTTGTCTGGTTTGTTACGGTGCCATCAGCACCCAACATACGGACCAAATCATGGCAGACAAACATCACAAATATTTGTGAAAGAAGGAAGAATAGGAAGAGAGAAGGAAGGATGGAAGAGAGAGAGAAGAAATGTATCAGACGAGATATTTAAGTCCTATTACTGTTGGCCAGTGTATTGTAGAGATTTATAAGCAAATGTTAAGAACAGAAAGACAAAGATCATTTGAGTCAACCTTCTTTTAGAAATGCACAGAAATGCAAAGGAGTTAGTAATTGCCCAGCATCATGTAGCTAGGGAAAGTGCTCACATGCCCTAGTCCAAGTTTGGTGGTCTTTTCTTTTTGATTTCTCTGAACCTTTTGCAAATCAAGATTGAACCCTACTGGCAAAATATTCCGCATGAATGTCCACGTAATTTCTGTACTTTGAAACTGAAATTTATTTAAGATAGGCCACAGTTCCTGCAAATGCCTTTTAGTATATTTCAGGAAGGCTGGCATCTTCCTGTGGTGCTGTTTGATACTCATATAAAATAAAAATAACCACATGCATGTTAATATATTTAGCAGGGTTAGACTCTGAAATTTTATGACTTTGGGTTTGAAGGTGAAAATTCATGCTTTTTTTTCCTTTCAGCATGTTCCATGATCACAACACATGCCTCACACCCTAGAAATAGTGCTCATCCCTAATAAACTGCTTGGCCTCAGGTGAAACACCTGTGTTCTTGAAAGTAAATTTCTCATGATATCCAATTAAAAAAGAGAACATATAAACTATTCTGTAGCTCGCTGCGGCACACTCCCACATCCCTGGGAGAGGACGTAAGTAAACCTTCCTTTAAAATACTTACCAAATGTAAGTGAGCAATGAATTAAGTGCTTAGGCTCCCAAGCTACCTACATAGTTTATTTGCATTAACAAAGTATAAAGTGAGACACATGGTCCACTGTCTGGAAGTTGTAGTAGACAATAAAGTAGCATATGTTTTGAATCAGTTCCTCTTGCTGGTTTCCATAAAGCAGAAACAAGGTTTTTTTTACCTATTCAATCATACAAGCCACAGTTGTTTTAGAGTAACATTTTTCAGAATGTGTCCACTGCCATACCAGCAAATACTAGTAAAAACAGAATTCTTGGAGCACAGAGGATTATTAGGGCAGAGAAACTATTCTATATGATACTATAATGGTGGATACATGTCATTATATGTTTGCCAAAATCCATGCAATGTACAATACCAACAGTGAACCCTAATAAAAACTGTGGACTCTGGGTAATGATGACATGTCAATGTAGATTCATTGATTATAACAAAAGTACCACTCTGGTGGGGATGTTGATAGTGGAGAAGCTGATTCTGTGTGGAGACAAGCAGTATGTGAGAGCTCTCTATACTTTCTGCTCAACGATGGTGCAAACCTAAAACTACTCTGAAAAATAGTCTGTTGAAAAGAAGAGGGAATTCTCTGTCTCTGTCTCCCTGTCTTTCTCTGTCTCACATACAAACCACACACATACAGAGAAGTACATGGTCAATAAACTTGGAAATTGCTGTATACTACATCTCTTAAAGATGGTTCTGGGTCACCTGGGTGGCTCAGTCAGTTGAGTGTCTGACTCTTGGTTTTGGCTCAGGTCATAATCTTAGGGTTTCGGGGTCAGGCCCAATGTCAGGCTGCATACTCAGCAGGGAGTCTGCTTGAGGATTCTCTCTTGCTTGCTCTCTCTCTCTCTCTCTCTCTGCCCTCCCCTGCTCAGGCTCATTCACTCTCTCTCTTAAATAAATGAATAAATCTTTATTTTTTAAAAAAAGGAGGGTGCCTGTGTGGCTCAGTGGGTTAAAGCCTCTGGCTTCAGCTTGGGTCATGATCCCAGGGTCCTGGGATCAAGTCCCACATCAGGCTCTCTGCTCAGTGGGGAGCCTGCTTCCCCCTACCTCTCTCTCTCTGCCTGCCTCTCTGCATACTTGTGATCTCTGTCAAATAAATAAATAAAAATCTTTAAAAAACAAAACAAAACAAGATGGTTCTGAGTACCATCTGAGTTCAGCTCTCCCCGAACTCACTAAGAAGGAGTTGGGCCTGCCCTTTTTAAGCCCAGTTCTCATTGACTAGCCCCAGAACCAACTGTGAATAAATCAGTTAATTCTTAGATACTATGTCTTCCATCTTTCAAGTCCCCAACGAGAGAGGAGAAAGAACCAGCGTGATTCAAGTTCTCAGGCTTATGTAAGTTCAGAACTGGTTTGTCTCAGTCCAGCCCTCCCCCAACCCCACCTTCACACCCCAGGAGTGAGCAAGTGACAAGGAAAGATGAAGTGGGAGCCCTTGCAGCCCCATGAGCCTTCTCTGTATTCTTCCAGCTATCACACAACGTAAAGAGAAGTCTTAACTGTTTATAAAATCAAGAGAATTAAGGCAGCTAGAGTATTCTAGTCTCTCCAAGAGACTGCTATTTCTTTGACTTTGGTTCAGTTTAACTTTTGTCTGAAGTATTTTTTTAAAATGTATTTATAGTGACTACTCCCCAAATTGTTTTAAATGTTCTCAGAATTTTTTTTTATAAAAGAGTGAAAACAACTGCAGATAACATGTTCAACTATTCCCATATAACAACTTTGATTTGATTCCCTATAAATCTTGTACAAATTGGGAGATAAAAGCCAAACATATTAATGTTCCAGTAGGAAAAAAGAAGAATGCTCCTGCCCCGGGGTTTTGTAGTTGCCACAAAAATGCCTTGGTTTACCTAAGAGCTCAAAGTTCTCCTGTCAAAATAATTTTGCAAATTTTTGAATTATTATGACCTCAGAATACTTTTTAAGCAATATCTGTTAGTATCTTATGAGACAGCACTGGTCCTAAAAAGAGTTTAGGAAATGCTGTTTTAGAGGCTGTGCTTGGTCTAATTGGCTGTAAATAAGCTGATTCATGATGTTGATTGGCTTATGGCTATGTGACTTATTTTCCTGTTTTTAAGAATTTTCCCCAAACATAGAATTTTAGTTAGGAAGACCTTGGAAATTTTCTAGTTCAACTCCATTCGCCTGTAGGACCAGAGTGGTTTCACTGCACACTCAAGGGCCCATGGAAAGGAACTGACTCAATCAGAACTAGATCCCAGGTCATCAATGCTGTCTCTTGGAAACCTATCCCTCAACTTGGCATGAAAATCTCCTAGTGACTGAATTGTGGCCCTCCAAAATTTATATGTTGAACCCCTAGCCCCCTCATACTTCAGAATGTGAGTATATTTGGAGATAGTACCTTTACAGAGGTGATTAAGTTATGGTGAGGCTGTTAGAGTAGGCCCTCATGTTAACTGACTGGTGTCTTAATAATAAACTTGAGCAAACAAAAAGAGTCAGCAGTAGTAGAAGCACATAGGGGAAAGATCATGTGAAGACATGGCCATCTACAAATCAATGGAGAAAAGCTTCAGAAGAAATCAAATCTGTGCTTGGACTTCTAGTCTTTAGAGATGTTAGAAAATTCATTTCTGTTATGTAAATCACATGGTCCTGTGGTACTTTGTTACGGCAGCCTTCACAAATGAATACAGGCCTTTCGCTATCTGATCCCTTTATTTTCTCAGCCTTCTTTTCCTTTACAATTCCAGCATAAAATGTACATTTCAAGTATAGTGCATTCCTTGAAGATTCCTGTCTCCATCCTTCCCAAAAGAGTTATTTCTTTGTCTAGAATGCCATTTATCAGGGCACCTTGGTGGTTCAATCAGTTAAGCGTCTGTCTGACTTTGACTCAGGTCATGATCTCCAGGTCCTGGGATCAAGCCTTGTGTTGGGCTTCCTGCTCAATGGGGAGTCTGCTTGTCCTTCTCCCTGTCCCCCTCCCCACAATTCATATCCTCTCTCTCTCTCTCTCTCTCAAATAAATAAATAAAAACCTTTAGAATGTCATTTAGTGGGGCACCTGGGTGGCTCACTAGGTTAAGCATCTCATGCTTGATTTCGGCTCTGGTTATGATCTTGGGGTCATGAGATCAAACCCCATTTTGGGCTCTGTGTTCAGCAGGGAGTCTGCTTGAGACTCTGTCCCTCTCCTTCTCCCTCTGCCCCTCCCCTCCAAAATAAATCTTTAGAATGTCACTTATTTCTTCCTTTGCATGCTATCTAATTCTATACAGTGAAGCCCCACTTCTTTAATGCCATTCCTGACCAGCCCTGCTCATGGTGTGCGTTCCTTTGGCTAACCCATCAAAAACTATAACATATGAGTTACATTATTTTTATACAGTTACTTTTTACTAGTCATCTTTGCATGATTATGTATCTTGTCTCCTAAACCACTTCTTTTAAATATTAGCTCTTTGAATTTCCACTGTGTATAGTCTTGCACTGTTGATTTTTCTCAACTTCTGAAAAAGTTAGCCAGAAGGTATTTTCCCTAAAATATGTATAAGAACATCAGTTTAATCCAAATGAAATTAAACAAAAGTAGTGATCATGAGAATAGTAATGGTGATATCAGATCACCATTACAATATCATAAAAACAGGTAAATCATAAAAATATTGCTTTTATGAAATTATGAATATGATTTTATGAATTTATGATAGGCAAATAATAAAAATAGGCACACTCGGGCTGCTTTCCTGATGTAATGACAAATTACTAGCATTAATGTGGGTATACAAGAACATGATATCTAAGGCCAAATTGTTAGAACGGCCAGTTTAAAATAGATATTCCCTGGCCACTTCTTGTATTTCTTCAGTCTTGACTTTCAGTTCCTTCAGTGAACTCAATCCATAATAATGGTATTCTTGCTATTTTGTGAGTCTTCTCTGTAATAAGGTTTGGTGTTAAAATATTAATCTGAGTTGCAGAATATATCTGAAGATTTAAAACAACCCCTAAGCTGCTTGGCAGTATTTGTATCAAGATCCTTCTACTTGTTGAGTAGGTCTAAGATTTGGACTCTTGATAATTTTCAGCTCTGAAAAACAGGAGAGAGGACAAAGAATGAGTTTAAGACGTGCTGTTTTGGAGGCTATGCTTGGTCTAACTGATCAAGAGAAAATGAGCTGGAACTCTTTCATTGGGCTACTCCTGTTCAACGATGATGAATCAGGGGACGTTTTGGTCCATATCTTGTCAAATCAAATACCATTAGACTCAAGGATAGAGTTTCTAACCAAATGTCTTTTAATTTTTAATTTTTTTTTTTTATTTGTTAGAGAGAGCGAGAGAGCGAGCACAGGCAGACAGAGTAGCAGGCAGAGGCAGAGGGAGAAGCAGGCTCCCTGCCGAGCAAGGAGCCCGATGTGGGACTCGATCCCAGGACGCCGGGATCATGACCTGAGCCGAAGGCAGCTGCCTAACCAACTGAGCCACCCAGGCGTCCCCCAAATGTCTTTTAAAATTACATGTGAATATGCCCAGAAGCCATCAATATTTACTCACCCACTATTTTTTTTTTTTCTCTTAAGAGCAAAACCTAATAGGATTCAAAACAAGAAGGCATTGTTTCCTCCTCAGCTTGGTTCTTTGAATCCCTTGGATAGTTTAATAAAATGTCAGTGATCCTTAGCTATTTCAGTTTTGTCCAATGTAACTCTCAAAAGCCAGGGGCACTGTGACACTGCTCCCCTGCAAACCAACTAAGAACGTTTTCTATGAGAGGATGTGGTTCTAGAACAAAAATTGTCTTTAGGTAAGTGTTGGGCTTACTCTCTAATTTGCTCCTAAGGAATATTAGATAAACTCGGATTCACTCAGTACCAACTCCTTCACTCAAAGTCTAATTGACTATTTTACTTATAAGCCACCAAAATTATTTGGTGTGAAAATGTTCAGGCTGAAAGAGCCCCAAGTAATTGAGTAATGGATATACCACTGTTCTATGCTAATGTTTTAGACAGAAAATAAAGGTCAGGAAAAGAGAAGCCTTGAAGATTATGTATAGTGAACTGAAGGGAGGGTAGAGGTCCTGATACTTTTTGTCACAGTGGTCTACCTCTTATTTTAGAACACAGATTTCCTTGGAGAGTGGCCATTATAATAAAGATCATATACCTTCAAGGTTCCAATATGGTAGTACTCCAAATAGATGCTAGGGGACAAATAAAATATAGGAATTAAAGGTGAATTGCTAAGCAGGAGTCTTAATTGAATATTCACCATGACTATGCTGAATGTCAGCAGTAACTGTATGAGGAAGGAGAGGCAGGCCATAAGCAACTAAAAACTGACCTTTTAAAAATTCCCTTTAGGTTCCCAAAGTCCTTCAACTAGGAAATTATGCTTTGGAATGCAAATCCCAGGGACACTTCCCAGGACTCAAATAATTCCATAGTATCTAAGGCAAGAGAATTTCTATTCAATAATTTTCCCCCTTTGATCCTAAAATTACTCACTGTTACTTGTGTACCTGTCATTGTACAAAATTGAGTACATGATACCACTGCAATAAAAAAAATTTTTTTTAACTAAAGAAAAAACACAGGTGGTAATGCAAAAGAGCTATTTTATGGGTAGACAAAAAAATGCAAAAATGCACCTCATGAAATAGTTACATATTGATTGAAATCTTATACTTTATTCTTTGACTTTAGTATGTAAAAATACAATTCTACCTATTTTTCTGGCAGGCATCCTCTATAATTCTCTCTATCCTAAACATGCTTTAAACTTAAATATTAGTAAAAAGTACCTCTAACTTCCTAAGAACATTCTGTGACAGAAAAGTAGTCAATGTACCCTCTGGAAAATTTTTATAATTTCAAAATTATGTTTAAAATTCAAGTTACTTGCTTAACGTACTAGAACACTTTATTTCATTTGGCATCTTTTTTTTTTTTAAGATTTATTTATTATTTATTTATTTATTTGAGAGAGAGAGAGAGAGAGAGAATGAGCTGGTGGGGAGGGGGAGAAGGAAGAAAGATGCAGGGCTCCATCCCAGGGCCTGGAGATCTCTACCTGAGCCCAAGGCAGATTGCTTAACTGTTTGAGCCACCTGCCCAGGTGCCCCATTTAGCATCTTTTATTGTTTCTAATCTAGTACAGACACCTAAACAAGTTATTGCTAAAAGCTCTATGCTTCATGTGCATGTTTAATTGTTCTCACCATAGTCCCTATAGGAATTACTACCATTAGCCACCAAAACAAGGTTTAAAGAGGTCAAGTAACAGCTACTACATATTTTACTAAGGACTGAAACATAGAATGTTATGACTCTAATGATATAGAGCTACTGAGTACATGAGAAATAGCGAGGGAGAGACTAAGCTGGGATGGCTGCCATTAAGAAGTGGGATAACAGAATTATAACAAAATGTAGCAATCTAGGATAATTTGGGGAAAAACAAAATAATAACTCTAGGTCATGAAGAAAGTTTATATTTTATGCCGTATACTCTCTTTAATAAATCAAGAGATTGCATAATACATTTTAGATATATTTCTATGAAAAATAAAATATAGCTCACTGTTTAAATGGATAAGTTTCAATTCTTTGGAAATCGAGCTCATCCTAGGCAAAAATGATAAAATGAGCAAACTTGCCTCTAAATACCCCTTTTTCTTCTCCATGGTCCATAGTTCACTCTATCACAATCTGTTTCTAGAAAAAAGATGTTATTAGTCACTTAAAAGTTAATAAGAGCCATAGTCTCTATCAATCACTTTGCCTTAGAACATTCACATTCTCAATCTTAATGTCAAAAATAAAATAGAAAAATCTTTCTCATTAAAAAAAAATTCAGCCTCCAGAGAATATTAAATTGGGGCATGCACACATGGAAAAAGTAAGAGTCATTATCAAAGTTCCTAAATCACAATACATAAGCATCTGTTCTACTTAAGAATAAGTTCAATCTGTGTAAAAACTTTTATTATGAAAAATTCTTCATTTCTTAGAGCTGTTTTTTTCAGTGAGATAGCTCTGTGTTTATTTATAATATTCCCAAGGTATCTGTGGGACAGAAACTGAGACATATAAAACCAAGCAATGTGGAAGAACAATCAAAATCTTTTATCCAATGTAGAAAACCAAAAAGATTCTACCAAAAAATTTCTAGAACTGATTAATTCAGCAAAGTTACAGGACACAAAATTAATGTACAGAAATTTGTTATATTTCTATATACCAGTGGTGAAGCAGCAGAAAAAGAAATGAAAGAATCAATCCCATTTACAATTGCACCAAATACACAATTGCACCTAGGAATAAACCTAACCAAAGAAATAAAGGATCTGTATTCTGAAAACTATATAACACTTATGAAAGAAATTGAAGATGGCACAGAGAAGTGGAAAAAACATCCCATGATCATGGATTGGAAGAACACATATTGTTAAAATGTCTATATGACCCAAATCAATTTACAAATTTAATTCAATCCTTATCAAAATACCCCTAGCATTTTTCACAGAGCTAGAACAAACAATCCTAAAATCTGTGTGGAACCACAAAAGACCCTGAATAGTCAAAGCAATCTTGAAAAAGAAAGACAAAGTGAGAGACATCACAATCCCAGACTTCAAGCTCTATTACAAAGCAGCAGTAGTCAAAACAGTATGGTACTAGCATAGAAACAAAGGCATAGATCAGTGGAACTGAATAGAAAACCCAGAAATGGACCCACAACTATATAGTCAAGTAATCTTCAACAAAGAAAGAATATTCAATGCAAAAAAAGTCTCTCAACAAATGGTGTTGGGAAAACTGGGCAGCAACATGCAGAAGGATGAAACTGGACCACTTTCTTATGCCATACACAAAAACAAACTCAAAATGGGTGAGAGACATAATGTGAGACAGGAAACCATCAAAATCCTAGAGGACAACATAGGCAGCAACCTCTTTGACCTCAGCTGTAGCAACTTCTTACTTGACAGGCTACTGTCAAGTAAGGAAAGGGAAACAATAGCAAAAATGTACTATTGGGATTTCATCAAGATAAAAAGTTTCTGCACAGTGAAGGAAACAATAAACAAAACTGAAACAATAAACTAAAACTAAAAAACAAAAACTAAAACCCTTTAGAATGGGAGAAGATATTTGCAAATGACATATCTGATAAGGGTTAGTATCCAGAATCTATAAAGAACTCATCAAACTCAACACCTAAAAAACAAATAATCCAGTTTTGAAATAGGCAGAAGACATGAATAGACATTTTCCAAGGAAGACATCCAGATGGCCAACAGATACCTGTGAAGATGCTCAACATCACTCACCATTGGGGAATACAAATCAAAACCACAATGAGATACCACCTCACAGCTGTCAGAATGGCTAAAACCAACAAAGGGAAAAACAGGTGTTGGCAAGTTTATGGAGAAAGGGGAACTCTCCTGCACTGTTGGTGGGAATGCAAAGCAGTGCAGACATTTTGAAAAATGGTATGGAGCCTCCTCAAAATGTTAAAAATAGAACTACCCTACACTCCATAAATTGCACTACTAGGTATTTACTCAAAGGATATAAAAATATAGATTCGAAGGGATACATGCACCCCAGAGTTTATGGCAGCATTATCAACAATAACCAAACTATGGAGAGAACTCAAATGTCCATTGACTAATGAGTGGGTAAAGAAGTGGTGTATATATGGATTCGTGGGATACATATGTATATGT
>RCUC01128998.1:0-13517 GCA_003697995.1 Taxidea taxus jeffersonii | reverse complement strand
ATTCCAAATCAAATTCTCCCATTTCATTTTTTTTCCCCTCTTTCTGCTCTCTAGTCAAGTCATCCTCCAACATTTCTCTTTTCTGGATTCTTTGATAATTCTTTCATTTATTACTCAATACTGTAAAAAAATTGGAGCATGCTTTATATTTTGGGCAACAAACTAGATTCCAGGGATGCAGAGTTGAACCAGGTACATTTCTTGTCCTCAAGAAAACCTGTTCTAATGAGGGAGAAAGATAGGAAAGTGAGCATTTACAAATAATGTATTGCTGGAATAGGGCATGAAGAATCCTAAAGTGAATATGGATATGAAAAAGGATGAAAGGATAGATTTTTGGGTTGAGAAGGCTTCTTATATTTCTTCTTTCATCCACATCCACTAATTTATCTTCTCTTTCTGCTCGTTAAATATCAGCACTCTCTGAAGTTACCTTTTCAACTTTATGCCCCCTTCTTTCCTAACACTATCTTATCTTTTCTTTTTAAATGTCATCCATGTGCCTATGTTACCTCACTTTAATGTCCAATTCAATATTAGTAACTTACTTATATCTGCCAAGTTCAAGACCAGTTGTTGCCTCCTACAATCTTTTCAGTATCTTAAAAATATACTTATTTGATTGCCTATAAAATATGTTTTTCCTCCTGAGGGGCTTTCCCTGGATAATAATAGCCTTATCAATTCAATCCCAAAGTTACTGACCTCATACTCACCTGGAATACCACACATTGTTTATATATTTGGATCCCCAATTAGGTAACATGTTATTTAAATACAGACTCCTTTCATGTTTGATTGAACTCTGACTGGAGTATTCAGGGCTTAATGATGTTTATAAATGACTGTATAAAAATGAGGAAACACATCAAGAATTGTTAACAACATATTAGAAATCCTAGGTGAGATTCAGGTTTGAGTCTTTGTAATGGAGGAAAAGTCATGTCATCAATATTGACTGAGGGAAAGGAGGAATAGTATTTTTAGGTTTGCTATATTGGTGAGGTTTTCAGGTAGAGAGATTCAGGTTGTATTTGGAAATACTGTTCTGGAATTGCAAAGAAGTTTGAGAACAATCACTGAAAAAAAGGATGGGAATGGCACCGTTAGAACTTGTATGCCGGGAAATAGAAAAGGATAAATGGCTCAACATTTTTAAAAATGATTAATAGCAACCTTTTGGTACTGTTAGGGACATAGAGACTTTTGGAGGGATTTTAGATATACAGTGTTTGGAGTCAAAGTTGAATATCCAAATGAAAAAGGCCCTGAAGATTTGTTTCAACAACTCAAGAGAAGCAAAGAGACAACTGTTGAACTGGAATAGTGTCTTGTCACAAAAATCAGAGCTGATAGGAGAATGGTGTTTGGTCTGACTAATCCCGCAAATCAGAGTGATGCCCCCTCCTGACTGTTACATATAACAGCTAAGAAACAGGCTTTTGTAAGAAGGTTATCAACCACACTGAAAGAAATTAAAGCTCAATCTGGATGAGGTGGAAAAGAAACACCAATTGAATGTCCGTTTGATTGATTGGCCTTGCAGAACCCAATTATAGTAGAATGATAGGGGTGAGAGTTAGGTAGCAGGTGGTTAAGGAGAGAACAATGCTGGAAGTAGAGAATATAGAGCACACTTGAATTTTGCAGAAAATGGAGGGAGAATACAAGATATTACCTTGAACAGTAACAATGTCAAATATGATAATTTTATTTGAACTTTCCTTGCTTCTTTCCCCTTTTTCTTTCTTTCCTTTTATTTAGTGGGTAGAAAAGGGAATCCTGCTCTGTTCACAGGTAGACAGAAAGTAAGTAGAGTGGAAGAGAAAGGTGAAAAGAGAAAACTGAGCATGAACCAAATATTAGTGGGTAGCTATCTTGGAAGGTACTGTTGGGCCAAACGTAGCCCAGTTGGTGTTGGCTAAGTCTATTCATAGTGCCAGGCTGCAAATAATTCTTTTTTGAGGGCATAATGCTACCTTGGTGACCTGAGTCCGGGATTCTAAGGTGATTTTTTTTCTTACGTTGGGGATGTTCAAACAAGTAGAGGTCTAATCCTACTGCTGAACTTTACCTATCTTACTTTGTGGTTTTAAGGAAGATGGGACAAGGCAATGAATAACAATATGGGTTTCACAGTTTGGATGCTGGCTCTGCACATAAGCATGTTTGCAAGTTTGATAATTTTAGCATTTCTTTGCTAACAATTTATTTTGGGAACACAAAGTTAGTATTTGCCTAGGTGCAAACCATAGGGATTTTATCAAGGGTAATAAAATAATTAAAATCTTCTGCAGAAATTGAAAGAATTACATTTATATTTTATTGTAAATTGTCCTTGTAAATACTAATTCATTGATGCTAATATTACCTATCAACTCTTCCATGTGAAGGCCCTCTTAAAAAACAGAGAATTGATTGATACTATGTTTTCTTGTATTGGCAGCATTCCTGAATTTGTGCCTTCTCCAGTTTAGGAGAAAGTTTTAAAAAATTCTTTAGTCAACAACATATGTTTGTATGTTTTATTTTCCTGAGGATTTCACAAATTCATTCTAGGATTTACATTTATTTAAAAATATTCCCTTGTTAACGTTATAATTTCATTGAGTTCTTAACTGATTCCCTCAAGTACCATGTATTTGAGTTCAGGCATCTTCAAACCTATAAAATGTTTATGATTGGTTTAAGCAGTTTCCCATAAAAAGTTAACATAATGATACCAAATAATGATTCACATCCTCAAATTTGGCTGTAAATGAAGGAATTACAAGTTTTTCATTACTTAGAAATATGTGCATTTCTGACCCAGAAAAATGCCTGGAACTTTGTACAAACATTCAATTCTTAAATAAAAGTAGTTGTTTCTTGGTGCTGTCATCATCTGTAAAGAGATTAATAGAAGCTGACAACATGTGCCATTTATGTGTCAGGCTGGTTAACAGAATCTTTTGATACGCAGAATTATTTGTCAAGCAATACATTTCTAGTATTCTCTTCACCTTTAAGTGGATCTATCCAGTTTGGGTCATTCCTACCTGTTTCTCCCGGCAGCGCTCTAACACAGTCCAGCCCCATGAATTTTGTATTCCTCTTATTCTCCTTTCTTCACACACTAAATAAATCCCACTTCTTTTTAAAAGACTTATTTATTTACTTTAGAGAGAGAACGAACAAGCAACAGGGAGGGGCAGAGAGAGGACGAGAGAAACTTAATTATGCAGACTCCACACAGAGCAAGCTACCTGAGGTGGGGTTTGATCTCATGATCCCCGGACCACAACCTGGGCTGCAACCAGGGGTTGGTCACTTAACCAACTACGCCACCCAGGATCTCCTGAACACATATATCCTCTTTTTAAAATATCTGTTAATCCTTTTGCTACAACAACACAGCCAAAATGAGATACGAGATGGCACAAAAGATAGATTCCAGTCTCCAGTGTGAACATTTGGGTAGTTAACCTCAATTACTTGTATAATTCTTTTAGTTCGGCATTTCCCCTTATTTCAGTTGAAATATTACATATATATTTAATATGAAATGTATCATAATGTATAATATATAATTTAATACTGAAAATTTAAAAGCTAACTTACCAAAGACATTTTACCAACGTCAGCTTCCAATTTCATATGGGTAACTGACCCCAGGATGGTTTAAAGGTTCAACATTTGACCAACTAAACAATATAACAAATCAGCAAACGGAAAACAGAAAGATGGATTTTTTTTTCACTGATTCCAGTTTTCTCATTTGCTATATGTTCATTGTCTTGAAGGTTTTTATGATTGTGCCATTTTCTTAGGAGAAGTAGAAGGTAAATCCATGAATCGAAGAGTAGTTTCTCCAGATACATTGGTTTTTTTATTCTTTTTTGGTGTGTTCTCAGCGAATTCAATCCTATGTTTTCTGAGATTTGTAAGAGTTCCTGCTCATCATGAGTATCACTGTACTGATATTTTGATGAGGTGTAATATTAATATTTTACTGGTTTTAGAAGCCTATACTGAGTGAGATAAGATGTCAGAGGGGAAAACCTATTTTTAGACTCTATTTCTTTGGCATAACTGTTTATTTGGAGAACTATGTTCCTAATATTTTAATTCTAATTTATATACCCAAATCATTATTTCTTTTGTTACTTTTTTTTTTTTTTTTGAAAATGGATAGGCCATTTCCTATTTGGGAATGACTGCCTCTTAATATTTCTGTAACGATTTTTCATGCAATTTTTTTTCTTGATCAGGTAAAACTAAATTGTACTAATATTATTTCAATTCCATGATTTTCTAAAGCAGTTAGGGTACAAACTTTTGTATGAAAAAAAAAAGCAGATTTTCTGTGTATGATAATATTGCAATTTTTAGAGTAGTTCAGAAAATTCAGAGAAAAAAATATATTTTATACCAGTGATCAAATATATTCACCAGCTTCTCACATTCAACTTTCAGTCCTTTTTATTACTTCATCTAATTTTGCATTGAATTTAATTTTGATATAGTTTATAAAATACAGTATGGCAGTTTTTAAAAAGAATTCTTTTATGTTTATAGCATAGGAAAAACACTTTTTTAAGTCACACTGATTAAAATATTGCTTTCTTTTCCTTTTGCCAAACCCATCATCTCAAACTGGCAATTAAAGGGTTATTTAATTGGAGAAGTCAGAGTCAGATCAGCATTTCCCAGTGGCACATATCTTTAGCAGTAAGTGTGGAAGCCAACTCGGAAGAAACACGTTTGAAGTGGCAGAACTAATCATGCAGAAGCAATTTGCGATTTTCTCTCTCAGCCTAGATAAAGCAGAGCATTATGACATTGGCTGTGCTGAGCAAGGTCAATTTACTGTGAAAAGCCAGCTATAGACTCCAACTTCAAATAGACTTTTATCCTGCATAGCTAAAAACAGGATTTACTCTATTGCTTACACTACAGAATGGGCAAAATGAAGTGGACAATTCAATTAGGATGCATCCGTATTTGTTACTACTTAAAAACAACAACAACAACAACAAAACAAAACTGTTTCAGATAATCAGCTTGTAACTATAGCTCAAGATTTCTCCCACTCCTGAGAGTTAAGTATAAATGCTTGCAATAAAGTTTATTTTTTAGTGTTTTTAAACTTAACCATTAAGAGCCGACCAATTACCTTAAAAAAAAAAATACAACGTGGACTCTCTTTTATTCCATTTAATTACATTTTGGCTTTAAGATGAAAGATTCCCCTCAGAAATATACATTGAAACTATCATTACAAAAATATAGCATATTAAAAGCATGAAAGAACTTCTCTGGCTTAGCATTTATGCAATACGCTATCTGAATGTTTAGCTTATTCCTAATATGGGAGATACTACACACAGATGATCCTACTTTTGTTGGACTAGATATAAAATTTGCTCTAATTTTTGGAAACGCTTATATTTATGGGAGCAATCATATAAATTGTTTGGCTACTCACAGTGAATAAACATAGTCTATTCTCTAAGTCATGGGGAAAAATGTTCTCCTACCTTCTTTTCTGGCTGATGTCCAGAGTACATTATTCTTATGAAAAATGAAACAAGAGTGTACCTTAATTAGCTGTTCAAGGATTCAGTCATCTGATATATTTGTGTTTTAGTGCATTTAACTCTATTAGGTACATCTGATAGACTCCTTTGGTCACAATTTATATTGATAATGGTGCTGATAATCAGTTACATTCAAAATATCATGAAAGTGGGATGGAAGGTGTTCCCAGAAGCTGAGCCAGAACTCAAAGGAAGATATGATTAAATGTTATTATTTTTATAGATCAGAATAAAAATATATATCTGTGCCTAGGGCACAATAGCTCTACAAATTAATGTACTAGTCCACAGTTTTCTGGACCATATTCTGACATTCTTGTTAAAAGTTTGGCAGCTGATGGGACTCCACAGTGCTGACATTCACTCCTGGAACATTGTAGAAGGCAGTCTTTTAATATTTTCATTGGTTTACTGAGATGCTGAGGTCATGCAGAGCACATTGGTCTCCTGCTTTTGCTGACCCAGTGATTGACAGTAATGTAATGTTCTTTTAGAATTTATGACTCTGGGTAAAGGACAGACTGAAATATGTGACTCAGGTCAAAAATGAGGATGAAGAATATCAGAGATGAGGTACTCATTTTAAATAGAAGTATAGAATTAATTTTTAATTGTGTTTTACAGCTCTACCTCGAGATAATTGAAAACAGGAGATTTTTTTTTTCCTCCTCAGAGACCAATGTTTCTGCTTAATAACAGCAAGATGACTTTAAAAATGTTAAAGCACATATGTGTAAATGACTTTTGTTTTTCACTTTTCAAATTTAGGCATTCTTGATCATTTATGTAGTCACCTATTTCCCTTTTGTTTCAAAGGACATGTGTTCTCTTAGGTTATCCTCTGTACCTCAAGATCTACTGTGAATTTATAAGAGTTAGGGCTGGTGGGTTTTAAGCTTTATGTTTCCATTGTATTCTAGTATAACTGAATTCTATTCTACATGACAAAATATAATCTAGTCAGTGATTTACATACGCTATATTTTCACACAAGTAAAATTTTATATTTCTTAAAAGTAGAGAATTTTAAAATATAGCGGGTATCTCTTGAACACAACTTTAATATATACATATTATTCTGTAACTGTAATCATGAACACCCAAATAATACTATCATTTCATTATGTCACATCATAGTGTTCAAACATCATTAGAATCACCTGGCTAGTTTCAAATTATATTGTAGTTGCTCTCATCCCGTGAAATTGTGATTTGATTGGTTTGGGATATTGCCTGACCACAATATTTAGAAATTAAAACATGCCAACCATTTCTTGGTTTACATAATTCCAATTTACTGGTGAGTTCATTGCAAATTTGGGGGTAAATGTGATGAGTTTAAATACTTTTTAAATATTTATTCTGATCTTTTCTTCAGTTCTTCATCTTGCCTAAGTAAAACCTAAATTATAATATTTTTCTTTTGTGTGTGTATGTGTATTTCTCAGAAATTAGTTTTAATGCAAACATTTCAGTGTTGCATATAGGGAGTAATTTTAAATGTGTTATTTGAACTGTACCTATACAAATTGTTTCTTTAAATTATTGACAGTTTAACAATCACTGTAATGGCAATTTTATGTTGAGTACAATTAACATATAAAGGGATATAATAGATATGAAAGTGCTTTTAAAAATTAAAAGATCTAGGGGCACCTGGGTGGCTCAGTGGGTTAAGCCTCTGCCTTCGGTTCAGGTCATGATCTCAAGGTCCTGGGATCATGCCCTGCATCGTGCTCTCTGCTCAGCGGGGAGCCTGCTTCCTCCTCTCTCTCTGCCTGCCTCTCTGCCTACTTGTGATCTCTGTCTGTCAAATAAACAAATAAAATCTTTTTTTTTAAGATTTTATTTATTAGTTAGAGAGAGAGAGATCGAGCACAGGCATACAGAGAGGCAGGCAGAGGCAGAGGGAGAAGCAGGCTCCCTGCTGAGCAAGGAGCCCGATGTGGGACTCGATCCCAGGACACTGGGATCATGACCTGAGCCGAAGGCAGCCGCTTAACCAACTGAGCTATCCAGGCGTCCCAAACAAATAAAATCTTTTAAAAAATTAAAAGAGCTAAACAAAATGAAGTATTGATGTCAAGGTATTATTGTGTATCAAAAAATTTATATAATTGAGAAATCTGTGTTCATATTCACATAATCCAAACATTCTCATCATGAAGAATATCTTAAGTAGTTTCTTATGTAGCCTGTTTGACATTTTACATTTTACCTAACTTTAGTCAAACGTCTTAAGACCTTAGAGTTCAGGATATGTGTGTGTGTGTGTGTGTGTGTGTGTGTGTGTCCAAAAAGCAATCTCAACTGTATATATTTTTTGCATTTGGATAATCTAATCATGACAGGTTAATACTCTTGATTTAGTGCCCAAATAAGATACATCTTCAGGCTTAGTAATTATCAAACAAGTTATGAAATTATTTCACTTTCTAACCTGCCATGACCAAGATAGTTGACTTACATAATAGTATAATTACGCTTAAAATTGCACACACCCCTTAAAAAAAAAACAACAAAAAACCAATGTCTCCACAAAAGAAGACAGCAATCTGTGACAAAGCCAACTTTCTGCCTGTCATTGGCAAACTAACAGAATAACAAACAAACATGAGTTTTGTTGTCTTATTTACATTTTGAGGAATAGCTTTATCCTTATTTCATACAATTCAGTTGGCAGCATACAGTTTGTCAAGAGTACAAAGCAGCAAATGAACAAAAATGAACAAAAAAAGCCAAGTCATAATCACCTCACCTTTGCTCTCCCTATAGAAAATAATCTTTTCTCTTTGGAAGACGTACAAGCAATTGGGATAAGTCAGATGCAGTACAGTATCCTTGAACATATCATTTTTTAAAAAATATGACCATTTTTTAAAAAAATGGACAACAAAATGTCTTTCTTAAATGTTTCATGGAAAGTGTTTAGTATTAGGTATGAAATTAATACTCCCGAATGACAAATAGAAATATGAGAATAAGTATTTTGAGTGACATCACATTTCCCTAACATCACCTCCCCCAATATTTGGAAACAGAAACTTCCAGTAAATTTGGGAAATGAAGAGTTAGCTTTACATAGAAAAGTAGAAAAGAAATGACAAAGACATATTAATTTATGGGAGGCTATAGAAAATGATCAGAGAAGCTGGTATTAGCGCTATATCACAACTTGTTACAACTTTGTAGGAAAATTTCTCCTGCTCAGTTGAGATATTCAGCTTAAGTGTGTGTGTGAGAGAGAGAGAGAGAGAGAGAGACAGAGACCGAAAATGCTGAGTGCTGGGAAAAGAGGTGATTCGAAACAGCAAGTGACTTTTTTTTTTTAAGTAAGTGTTACAACCAGAAGAAAAAATAAAATGACTGTTACCCCTATAATACCTTAGACTTGAAAAAAAAAGTTTGCCCAAGGTATTTAGAACAATAGGATACCAGCCCATTGAAATCAGAACCTGGAAAGGTCTTTTTGTTCTTGGTGGTTTGTTGTTGTTGTTGCTGTTGTTTTTCTCTCAATATTTCTAACTCCTGGACTTCCATAAATATTTTAAAATAGTTATTCTCAAAAACTTTTTAGCAAATTTATTCACATACTTGGAGCTGACGGTCTATGCCACAGTAACAGGTGGTAACAGAGGTGTCTTCTGAGAATTAGAAAATAAATTTGCTCTCTGAAAGTTAAACAGTTAACCAAGATATGATGGATTGAAGCAGATATTTTCAAAAGCCATCTTAAAAAGAACCTAGCCAGACCTGACTTCAACTTGACAGAAGGCAATGTATCTAAAGAAGGAATGTGTCCATCAGGAGCGGGCTTGGTCACCTGTGCAACGTTAGGAAAAGGAGGATCCTGGAGGCAAACTTCTGCCTCTTTTGGTAGAGTTCACACACCTTGCTTCTCCTGGGTCAATGTAGAACCTTCTAAACTTGGTTTCTACGCTCCTGTGTCCTATGTTTTAAAACGCAGAGTGAACCTTCCAAAAAAAAAAAAAAAAAATCAGATAATGTCACGACCATGCTGAAACTCCAGTGACTTTCTCTGGCATTTAGAACTAGAGTTCCGCATCACATATTCCTGTCCATATCTTCAACAGTGTCTCTTAGCACTGTATCCCCTTCTATACTCCAGACACTCTGACCCTCTTGGGTTGTCTCCATAAGCCCCTTTTTCTCCCTGGAGGCCTTTGTCCTAGCCTCGCCTTCTGCCTGCAAGTCTCCTTTCAGATAGACCCTTTCTTAAGCTGTCAGTTTCAAAGTCATTCCCTCAAAGACAGCTTCTCCACACCATCTAAATAGAAACTCATTACTCTCTATTACATTACTGTATTGTAATTATCTCCATAATTTTCAGGCACTTATCATTTTCTGATCTTTTGTTTGTCTGTTTGAGGTGGACACAGCCTAGACAGTCACCAAAATTTGTTTACTCTTCTCTACGCAGCAGGTGAGGGAACACAGCAAGGAGCTTACCACCTTGTGTTGTGGAGATAGATCAACAAGCTTGCTTCCAGATCAGAACTATGGGCCAAAGTTAGTGTTGGGAGATCCAATGAATAGTTGGGAATCACGCAGAGGTCACTGAGGGTCTGACCTCAGGGGGTTCCAGGAGTTCGAATTTCAAGGTAGGGTTGGGTAGGCTGTTTGGGGATGGATTGGAGCTGCACAGTTGGGCCTAGGCTCTAGCTAGGCACTGGTAACCTGAAGGACTTGGAAGGGGAGGTCAAAGCACTATGTTTAGCAGAGGGCCTGAGCAGAAGGCAGAGTCCCTCAAAAAATTTCCCCCGGGGCGCCCAGGTGGCTCAGTCATTAAGCATCAGTCTAAGTGGCTCAGGTCAGGATCCTAGCATCCCAGGATCGAGCCCCACATTGGGCCTTCCTGCTCGGCGGGGAGCCTGCTTCTCCCCTCCAACTCCCCCTGCCTGTGTTCCCTCTTTTATTGTCTCTCTCTCTCTGTCAAATAAATAAATAAAATATTTTTTAAAAAAGAATTTCTCCAATAAGACAGCACGTCAGCTCTCAAAACATTTCCTGACACAGATGTAGTGAAAAGAAGGGCCATCTGTATCCCAATGTTCATAGCAGCAATGGCCACATTTGCCACACTGTGGAAAGAGCCAAGATGCCTTTCAACAGACGAATGGATAAAGAAGATGTGGTCCATATACACAATGGAATATTATGCCTCCATCAGAAAGCATGAATACCTAGCTTTTGTATCAACATGGATGGGACTGGAGGAGATTATGCTGAGTGAAATAAATCAAGCAAAGAGTGTCAATTATTACATGGTTTCACTTACTTGTGGAGCATAAGGAATAACACGGAGGACACTGGGAGGAGAGGAGAAGGGAGTTGGGGAAAGCAGAGGGGGGACCCATCCACGAGAGACTGTGGACTCTGAGAATCAAACATGGTTTTGGAAGGGAGGAGTTGGGGGGGTTGGGTGAGCCTGGTGGTGCATATTAAGTAGGGCACGTATTGCACGGAGCACTGGGTGTGGTGCATAAACAATTAATCTTGGAACAATGAGAAAGTAAAGTCAAAAAACACTTCCTGAGAAGACAGGAGTAAATCTCAGGCCTTAGGCTGACTTTGGCAGGTAAATAAACATTGAGCCAAGGGCCCAACTTTGTGTTCTTGCTCTGTAGCCTTGTCATTTGGCCATGAGATGGGTCACATTCTGTCCCCTTTCCTCTGGGTCTCCAAGTACTCATGCAGAGTTTCAAACATACTGAACTGCAGCCAAACTTTCTCCCTTTAACTCCATTCCCCCGGGTCAAGTCTTCCAATGTCCGCCTAGGGTTTTCTCTATTAGTTGCAATACTGTAGTTACGGAAAAACAAAACACAAGCTAAGAACCTTGGTGTTTATGTCTGTGTGTGTACTCCTCTTCACAATCTCCTTGATACTGGTGTGTAACAACAGCAGAGATGTTTTTCAAATTTAGTTCAAAACCAGCCTTTTTTGGTTTTTAATTTTGATGACTGTGAATTCCATCTTCACCGAGGCTAAGGATAGCAGTAGGAAAAAATTAAAATTACAAGTCAGTCAAGACTTAAACATCAGGAACCTACACAGAAGAAAGTTTGTAATTGCTGGCTGATAATCCCCATGGCGTGCTTAAGGGGGGGTGGAGGTGGGAGTGTGGGGGGTGGAGCGCGCCCAAATGCTGCAGGGCGGTCCTCAGCCTGAGAAGCAAGGACTTCAGCTTCAGGCTAAAAAGTCAGGATAAGCTTGTGACTTACGTTGCCACCCATGACTCAAAGAATATCTATTCTTTCAAATGACAGGTTTTCTAGTTTAAAGCATACGCATGAAAAGAAACATGCCTTTCACTGATGCATCATTGTTACTGCGGTTTAACTTCTTAACCCCTCTTCCTGTTGAAGATTCCTCCATAACTGAAGTGTCTATAGCTTCAACTGCTAATTACATTTCACCTACAAGGCTTGGAAAAATAATTTAGGAAAGCAGTCTCTGTCGAGGTGTGCGTTGGAATTATTTTTAAACAAATTCATATTTTGGGTTATTTTGCAAAAGGAAAGTTCTTTCTAATGATCCATGGGATTAGTAAAATAATCTTGTCTTGGTGAGCCCTGTTTTGATTTATTAAAATCAACCTGTGGTTTTAAAAACATGGCTATTATTAAAACTTATTCATTTGAACAATTTCATATTGTATACCAGAAAGGTACAAAATTGCTCAGGAAAAATTTAAACTTCTGTCAGTATTTACAATTTATTTTCCTTTATTGTATTTGAACCATGAAGGTTTATTGCTGCCTTCAAAAGGAAATTTAAAGAAAAATCTGATTTTATATTTTCACCCAGATTTAAAAAACCCCAACATCCTGATGTTATTTATCTGCTTAACATATGTCATATACCCTTTGCTCAGCTTCCCCTAATGTTAACATCCTATACACCATGGAACAATTATCAAAATTAAGAGATAATCACTGGCACATTCTATGAACTAAAATATAGATCTTATTTGGAGTTTCCCCATTTTTCTACATGTTATATGTTTGTGGAAACCTGTAAAATGCTCAACACCAAGAGAGAACTGTAATTTATTCTACGGGCTTTGGGTAATTTGATGTGTCCATGTAGGTTAATCATTTGTAACAAAAATGCCACTCCGGTGGGGAATATTGACAGTAAAAGGATGTTATTCCTGTGTGTGAGTGGTGGGGGGGGGGGACAAACGAGTAACTTCAGTACCTTCCCCTCAGTTTTGCTGGGACACTTAAACTACCCTGACAAATCTTATTTATTTATTTATTTGACAGAGAGATCACAAGTAGGCAGAGAGGCAGGTGGAGAGAGAGAGGGGGCAGCGGACTCCTTGCTGAGCACATAGCTGATGCGGGGCTCGATCCCCGGACCCTGAGATCATGACCTGAGCCGAAGGCAGAGGCTTAAACCACTGAGCCACCCAGGTGCCCCAAACTTTAGTTTTAATAATACATTTGTTGACTATATTCCTATGTGTCAGTTTCCAAGTTTCTTAAAATGTGCCATTTAATATATGCATCAATCCCTTTATCAATAATACCACCCCATCTTGATTATTAAAGTTTCATGGTCCATCTTGAAATTGCATAGAGTGAATTCTTCAGTTTTGTCCATCATTTTAGGAATCGTTTTCACTTTAAGAATTTTAGTTACTTTTCTTTTCCTGAGAAGTCAAATCTGTTAATCGTTCTATAGATCAAGGTGGCAGAATTTGGCATCAAAATGATTTGGTTAAAGGAGAAATATACTTATGTATGTTGTCAGTTAAAATCATGCATGTGAAAGTGAATAAAAGTTAAAATTGTAGGTTAAACAAGAAACATCTGGCTTTTGGGATTACATTGCAAATTAAGCATACTAATGGCACATTTTTAAAAAAGTCCATTTAGATGCATGCCCTAAAACCTAAATGATATAGAT
>ML101349.1:0-29833 GCA_003697995.1 Taxidea taxus jeffersonii | reverse complement strand
GGGGGGTGGGGGGAAGAGGGGTTGGGTGAGGGTGGTGGGGTTATATCATATGTTTAAATAAAGCTTAAATAAAGTAAAAAACAAACAAAAAAAATTATAAAACTTATTCTTTTTTAAAGATTATAAAAATTCTTCTCCGCCTTAAATTCTGGATTACTGTAATGTGAAACAGAAATATATTTGAATTTTTTTTCAAAAAACATTGAAAAAGTGGAATATTGAAATACTGAAAGTATTAAAAATATGGAAAACATATTTTTACCAGCACAATTCATTGAAGACATTATCATCACTTCTCTTACACTTGAACTTAAAATTTCATTCATCAAATTCTCTGAATATTCTTTTGCATCTTGATTATAATTCTGTGAAGCATATAGATTAGTTAGAAGTGACATTTTACAATATTGAATTTCCTCATGCATGAACATGAGATTGTGCCCCATTTTTTCTTTGTTTAGTTCACCATTTTTGTCCTCTACTAAAGTATACAATTTTAGAGGTCCAGTGAAGTTCTTCTCAGATTTACATTTTGGTATTTCATAGGTTTTATAGTGTATTATATGATTTCAGTAAATTTCCTATTACTTTTTGTAATAAATATTTCATTTAAAATTTTAACATAAAATACACTTGACCTCTCATTAATTCTAGAATCTTTCCAGTCTTTCTTGTATATTCTAGGTAGAGAGTTAGTTAACTATTAATAATGACTATTTAATTCCTTCCTTTCTAAAGTACATTGTAAATTATCAGTTGGAGGTCCTATCTTTATATTGTTTTTGATTTTAGAATAGATTCTTCTAATACTTCATGATTAGGAATGCTGTGTTTGGAAAAATATAATTTAGCAGGCCAGAAAAATATTTAATAAATTATGATATAAATAATATTTACTTAAAATTTTGATTCATCTTTTTAAAAAATTTTTTAAGCTTTATTTATTTATTTATTTGACAGACAGAGATCACAAGTAGGCAGAGAGGCAGGAAGAGAGAGAGGAGTAAGCAGGCTCCCTGCTGAGTAGAGAGCCAGATGCAGGGCTCCATCCCAGGACCCTGGGATCATGACCTGAGCTGAAGGCAGAGGCTTTAACCCACTGAGCCACCCAGGTGCCCCAAATTTTTGATTCATCTTTAATGTTTGTAATACAATATTCAACGAAGAATTTAGGTAAAATACCACTTCTGTAGAATATACTAAATGAAATTATTATATATTTGTGTGAGAATGTGCGATGTATATAAGCAAAAACTTGGAAAGAAATTCAGAAAAATATTACTGGAAACTACTAGGTGCAATTATTGAATGAATAACATTTTCTTCTTAGTACAATTTCCTCTTTTGACATCTTTTGAAATGATTAGATATAATTTTATAATAGAAAAGAAAGAAATCAATGTTGTCTTTAATACTCATTACAGAATAGAGATAATAGAAATGTCCAAGCATTATAGGTTAGTATAATTTATATATAATAAGTTAGAAATACTTTTTTGAATATATATTTCATATCTTCTAGAGTATATGGAAATGACAAAAAACCATACTTCTTTGCTAAAAGACTACACCAAGTCACCTACATAGATTTCTTCTGTGAATTTGACTTTAAAAATAATATAATTATGTCATAGTTTATAAAAGGATTAAGAATATGGGATTTGGAGTTATATAGACTTCAGTTTTTTGTTTGCCTTTGTTTTTGTTTCTGCCCTGCTATTTCTGATCCAGTTGTTACCGCACAATAGACTTAACATTTCAAAGTCTCAAGATCCTCTGTTTTATAATGGGGATAAATCTGTCATGCTTTAAAGGAATATTATGAGAATTAAATGAAATTAAAAGGGAAGCCAGGCACTCAGTAAAAGTTGGCATTTTATTGTTGCTATGTGTTCATTATTGCTGTTGTTGTTACTATAATAATTATTAATATTATTACTACTGGGTTTTCTTTTAAGAATGTTGATATCTGTTGATACATTTTTTTCCCGAGTATTCAACAAGATCAAGTAACTTTAAATGATCTAGTCCCCACCAAAAGAGTACAATTCCTATTTTCCCAGAGATAAAATGAAAACATGGACTCTCAGAATATTTTGTCATTTATATGCATTTATATGTACTGCAGCTGAACTGTAAATTAACATAACATCACCCAAAGAGAAAGAGGCTCACTGCACTGTGGAAAGTGGCAAGGCTTTAGCTGAATAGTTTGGAGGGAAGCAAGCCTAGCAGCATGACCTATGTGTAATTTTTATACAAATGTATAATTTTTTGAGCAATCAAAATCAGATGAACATATACCTCTCTTACTGCCACTCAACATAGCACAGAAACATTTTAAAGCTTCCAAAATATTTCCTGAAATAGCTATGTATATTAGTATTCACATTTTGTCCACATTCTCTGTATTATCCTATCCTCAGAAGCAGTGAGACTTGGTATGCCAGAATGTACAACAGCTGATGTGGGAAGCTTATAAGCCAAAATGTTCCATATGCAAGTGGTCCCAGCCAATGTGCTATCTTGAGTTGATTGTGTATTGTTTCCTTTATTATAGCTTCTCCCTCTCCCATTTAACTTGTGCTCTAGTAGATAGGATGAGTAACAATGCTAGATAGAAGCAAATGTGATACCACTGGAGCTTCCACACAGGAACAAAGAAAAAGGGTTTTGGCTGGTCAAGACACCTATAATAGAACTGATATGGTAATCATAGAGTAAACAGCTAGTGATTAGGGATTAGTTGATGGAGATATTTTGGCAACGTAAAGGTCCTAAGAAACATCAAAGTTCCCTGAGTATATGATGAGTAGCTGGAAGACACAATTGCCAAAAGCTCATGGTGGTTTTAGAAACACTGATAATGTTGGGGAAATCTAAATCATCTCCATGGAGACCATGCCAAGATGACCCACAGAGTCAGTGTGAGCTCCCATTTCCAAAAACACATCCACTGTTCTAAATGATGTATGTTTTGGTAATAAAGGCTCTAGTACAAGGAAGCAATATTCCAGTTCTGGCCAAGTTGGATAAAAGAACTGCAGAGTAAATGCAGAAAAGAATCTGAGAATTTGGAAAATATAAGCAGTGGATTCTAGCCCTAACCAACACAGCAATACTACTCTTAGTCATCATCAGTTTTAAAGTTTTTCACATAATCCTAGTGAGGATACACATGAAAATATGTCAGAAATCCATTATTTATAAAATATAATTAATTGTACACACTTGTGTTTAAATTAACTATATTGGTAAATTCCTAAAAATTTTACTTAGCATAATTGGTTTAGTAATTTTAAGTAAGACATTCCTTGTCTTTATAATATTTCAATTTAAATAATACTTTGACCTTCTTTGTAAATAAATATCTGTTATTTGAGATTTTGGTATCTAGCATAAAAAAAAAATAATAAGCACCAGTGACCTCCTTCCACAATTCAGGAAGTTATTTTAACAAGACTTAATTTTCATTTAGGTAGACAACCTGCCATATGTCATAATGATTTAATAGAATTATATGAAGTCTCTCTTTACCTTTAATTCTGGATATCTCAAAACTTCCAAGCCATGGAAATTTTATTTCACAGTTCCTGATCCATACATTATAGCTCATGAATTATTTTTAAAACTTTCACACTGTGGGTAGAGTCTTGTGGAGGAACACACATGGGTTCTCCTTCTACATATGCTTTCCTTGACTTAAAGTGAATAAATATGCATTATCTCTAGAGTATTTAATCTGAAAAGCAAAATATCACTGAATCACCAAAGGGACATTATTGGCAAAATTACAAGGACAGTGAAAAGATTCATGGTTTCCAGGAATTGAGAAGGCAGAAAGCAGAAGAAGGGAGGGTGGATAGCTAGAGCACAGGACATTTTTAGGGTAGTGAAACTATGATACTATAATAGTAGATAAATGACAAACCCATAAAATTGTACAATGCAACAAGTGAATTCTAATGTAAACCACGGACTTTAGTTAAGAATGATGCATCAATATCATTCATCCATTAATTGATATTCATCAGCTGTAACAAATGTACCACACCAATGCAAGCTGTCAATAATAGGGAAAGCTATGAAGAGGGTGGGATTGATTTGTGTATAAGAACTCCCCAGACTATTTGTTCAATATTCCTATAAACCTAAAGCTGCTTTAAGGAATAAAGTCCACTAATTTTTTAGAAGGGGGATGGGGCTTTTTTCCCACAGAGAACAGATAGTGTATTCTACTGATGAAACCTAATGGATGATAATTCAAGCACAGCTTAGAAACTTGGAGCGAAGGGTCCCATTTCCTCTAGGAACTTACTTACTTTTCCACATATCTGATCATTTATATTTCATCTTTCCCCTCTCATCATTAGTATTGTGAATATTCTCCACTTCTGGAAAATTCCCTTTGAACTAAATTGTAAAGCAATATATGACTCAATGTGTGACCTTCTTATAGACACAAATTTCTGTTAGACTATGTAAATGTGCCTTTTTTCTAATTTTCCCCAAGCAGAAATTATAAAAGTGCATATGTTGCAAAACTATCCTTTGCATTCAAAATAAACAGATTTTAGATGTTTTAAAAAAATACTTAAGTAGATAGCTGCTAAATGTTTGTACGTCAGAAATCAAATTTGGCATTTGATGAATGCAGTAAAGTTGAAGTATGAGAATATAGTAATATTGGTAGAAAGATGCATTGCACTGCATATTGAACATTAAGCCTACATTCTATTATTAATCCCCTTTTCTTATCATTGACCGAAAAAAAAAAAAAAACAGTGGGAAGAAACAGTTAACATTATGACATAAACGGTCTCTCTTAGGATTATAAGACACTTGTAAAGTTTGCCTAAACTTAGGATGCTATGTAATTTTACTTGTTGTCAAGTGATTAAGTTCAGCACTACCAAAAATCTATTTTCACATTCAACAGTCCTTCAGTCATTAGGAAAAAGCATTAATTCTCTTGGACCTCTGATGAACAAATCATTTTATTTGTTCACGTCAAAATCTACCATCCTTTCCTGTATTATTTTATCAAAGATATCTCAATCTCTCCCAAATTCAATAAAATCATATTTTTAGAACTTATATTTTTGGAATTGGCTCAAACTTAACTTTAATATTTCAGTAAAAATTGAAAGAAAAGCAATAAATTCATATGAAAGCTTTATTTTAAAGGAAAAAAGGAAATGTATTTGGAAATGTTTGAAAGAAAATGTTAGTTTTATTTTATTAGATTCTAATTTACTGAGATCCAAACTACAGTATGCCTTGCTTTAAAATGGATTTAATATATATCTATATTTATGTTTTTTCTTGCAATTTTTAAAAAGATTTATTTACTAAACTGAGAGATGGGGTGGGGGAAGAGCAGAGGGAGAGGGAGAGAAGGTCTCAAGCAGACTTTGTGCTGAATGCAGAGCCTGAAATGGGGCTCAATCCCAGGACCCTCAGATCATGAACTCAGCTGAAACCAAGAGTCAGATGTTTAACCAACTGAGCTGCCCAGATACCCCTTTTTTTCTTGTTACTTTATGGAAAAATAATGGGAATTAATTCTATTTTAAAATACAGAAACTAGGGGCACCTGGATGGCTATCAGTTAAGAACCCAACTCTTGGTTTCAGCTCAGGTCATGATCTCAGGGTTGTGAGACCAAGCCCCATGTTGGGTTCCACACTGGGAGCAGTGCCTGCTTGGGATTCTCTCTCTCCCTCTTCCACTGTCCCTCCCCTCTCCACTCACATAGGCACTCTCTCTTTTTCTCTCTCAAAAATAAATAAACATAGGTGAATAAATAAATAAAACTATAGAAATTAGCAGGGGCTAAGATGTTGGAGTAGTAGAAGGACATTATGTTTACCTTGTCCTTTGAACACAGATAGGTAAGTTTCAAATGACTCTGAACACCCAAGAAATTGATCTGAGGACTGATACAACAAACTTCACTAGAGGGAGAAAAGATGCTACCTCGTGGAAAGTAGGAGGTTCAGAGACATATTTGGGGGAGAAAAGGCTCATAGGTACTGCAGAGGGGAGAAAGCCCTGATCACACAGAGAGAGGTGAGAGAGAAAGAGAGAGAGAGAGAGAGAGAGAGAGAGAGAGAGAAATAAATAAATAAATCAGGGCACAGAGGATTGTACAAGGAAAACAATTCCCCAAAGCCATTGACTGGTAAAAGGAGAGAGGCTAATTTTATTGTGAGTTTTTATAACCAGTGGACCTCACAGATTGGAGTTATAGAGATCCACACCATGGCTGGTGTTGACCTTATTAACACTTCAGTGTTCCTGTGGATAAGAAAGGTAGAGGCCCGGAGCAGATGGTACACTCTGAGGACCCCCTAAGAAACACTGGAAGAGACATTCCCCCTTTCTTGGAGTACATCTGTGAGAGGTGGCATTGCTTCTCAGGGGACAAAAGAGCTGGCAGGCAACACTACACTCCCCTTGCCTCTTGGCATCAGGGCAAAGACACCTGTTGATAGTTGCTAACCTGGACACCCCTTTTTTGCTATGCTTTACTCCAAATCTAAGCTCCTGTGTGTTGGTGCAACTTCCTTGTGGAACAAACCTGCACCAGCCCCAGTGAGGTGAGACCTTTCTCTTAAGGACCAACATGGATCCATGCCATGCCAGATTCCTAGAATTTGCAGTTCTGACACTAAAGCAGAAAGCCTGAGATAAAAAGCAGATGAACTGCACTGCTAGGTGGGCAGATGGCCTGGACCTGATCCTCAGGGATCTGAGCAATACCTGAGACAAGTGAAGAGTGATTGTTTTTCTGTGGGTGCTTCCCAGACAGCAGCAGGCATGACCCCCCCTCTCTGAGGATGAGGAAATGGGCTGGCAAGATTTTTCTCCCCCACTCATCAGCACAGAGTGACTTCAGTGATCAGAACAGCACCAAGAATGAGGCCTGAGCCACCTGTGCAAAGCCCTGTCCTCCTGCTCTCTGCTTCTTTACTAGGGCAAGTGATCTAAGAACCAAAGCATTGGCTATCTCCCCAGAAGACCAGCACAAACCCTGCACACATGCCAAGTCTACATAGCTGCAAAGCTTCAGATCTAATGGAAAAAGCACTGGGCCTTCTTTAACCTAGGTATGCAGAGCAGAGTACACCTAGCTAAAATTTGCCACACTCTGAACAAGGTCCAATCACTCCCCACTACAGTCATAGAAAAACTCTATAGTGGACTGACCTGAGAGAAAGAGCAGCCAAAACACACAGCAGAGTGCACACAGCATACAGCAGAAACATTTCCTAAAGTGCCAGGCACTGGACAGTATATGACTTCTTATTAATAAAGCCATTACTCTCAGGAACAGAAAATATAACAACTTTCCTAAGACACAGAAGACAGGGACATAGCCAAAATGTCAAGATGGAGAAATTCATCCCAAAAGAACAAGAAAAAGTCATGGCCAGTGATGTAATCGAAACAGATATTAGTAATAAACCTGAACCAGAATTTTAGACAACAATCATAAGCATGCTTACATGGTAAGTATAGAGAAAAGCATAGAAGACATCAGGGGTTCCCCTACCACAGAGATAAAAGCTAGTCAGGCTGAAATTTAAAAAAAATGCTATAACTGAGGTTCAAAATCAACTGGATGTAATGACCACAGTGTAATGACCACAAGGATGGAAGAAGAGGAGGAACAAATAACTGAAGTAGAAGATAAAATTATGGAAATAATGAAGCTGAAAAGAAGAGGAAAAGAAAAATATTGGACTATTAAAAATAGACTTAAGGGGGTGCCTGGGTGGCTCAGTGCATTGAGCCTCTGCCTTCAGCTCAGGTCATGATCTCAGAGTCCTGGGATTGAGCCCCACATCAGGCTCTCTGCTCAGCGAGGGGCCTGCTTCCACCTCCCACCCCCTCTGCGCCTACTTGTGACTTCTGTCAAGTAAATAAATAAAATCTTCAAAGATATATAGACTTAGGAAACTCAACAACTTCATAAAGCATAATAACACTCATATCATAGAAGCCCCAAAAGAAGAAGAGAGGGATAAAAGGGACAAACCGTTTATTTGATTAAAGTACAGGTGAAAACTTGCCTGATCTGGAAATAGACTTCCAAATCCAAAAGGCACAGAGAACTCCAATCAAAATCAACAAAAAACAGTCCAACACCAAGACACATAATAGTGTAATTTGCAAAATACAGAAATAAAGAAAAAATCCTGAAAGCAGCAAGAAAAAAGAAGTCCCAAACTTACAAGGGAAGACAAATAAGGTTAGCAGCAGATCTCTCCATAGAAATGTGATAGGTCAAAAGACAGTGGCATGATATATTCAACATGCAAAATAGGGAAAAAATCTGTCACCAAGAATACTCTATTGAGCAAGGCTATCATTCAGAATAGAAGAAGGTTTCTCAGACAAATGAAAACTAAAGGAGCTCATGATCACTAAATGAGCCCTGAAAGAAATACTTAAGGGAACTCTTTGACAGGGAAGGAAAGACCAAAACTGAAAACACTAGAAACGAAGAAAGAAAAATCTCCAGAATCAACAACTTAACAAGTTAATACAATGGCATTAAATTCATATCTATCAATAATTAATCTGAAGGTAAATGGACTAAATGCTTCAACAAAAAGACACAGAGTGCCAGAATGGATAATAAAAAAAAATAATAACCATCTATATGCTGCCTACAAGAGACACATTTTAAAATTAAAGACAGCTGCAGATTAAAAAAGGGAGGGGACAGAGAACCATTTGTCATGCAAACAAATGTCAAAAGAAAGCCAGAGTAGCATACTTATATCAGACAAACTAGATTTTAAACCAAAGACTATAAAAAGAGATGAAGAAGGGCCCTATCTCATAATAAAGGGATCTACCTAACCAGAAGAACAAACAACTCTAAATATTTATGGTCCTAACTTGGGAGCACCCAGATATATAAAACAATAAATAACAAACATGGAGGAGCTTATTGATAGTTATACAATAGTAGTAGAGAAATTTAGGGGTGCCTGGGTGGCTCAGTTGGTTAAACATCTGCCTTTGGCTCAGGTCATGATCTCAGGGTCCTGGGTCAAGCCCAATGTTGGATGTCTTGCTCAGTGAGAAGTCTGCTTCCCCTTCTTCCTCTGTGCCTACCACCACTCATGCTCTCTTTCTCAAATAAATAAATAAATAAAATCTTAAAAACAAAAACCAGTAGAGTACTTTAAGACCCCACTTACATCAATGGACAGATCATCTAAGAAGAAAATCAATAAGGAAATTGGCTTCGAAAGACACACTGGACCAGAAAGACTTGACAGATATATTCAGAACATTTCATCCTGAAGCAGCAGACTACACAGTCTTTTCAAATGCACATGGCACATTCTCCAGGATAGATCATATACTAGGTCACAAAACAGGCCTCAACAAGTACAAATAGGTTGAAATCATACCATGCATATTTTCTGACCACAATGTGAAGTCAAACAAGAAAAAATATGGAAGGACCATAAATACATGGAGGTTAAACAACATCCTACTAAACAGTTAATGGGTCATCCAGGAAATTAAAGAAAAAATTAAAAAATACATGGAGACAAAATGAAAATGAAAACACAATGGTGCAAAACCTCTGGCATGCAGCTAACGTGGTCATAAGAGGGATGTATATAACATTATAGGACTACCTCAAGAAGCAAGAGAAATAGTCGTGCAACCTCACCTTACACCTAAAGAAACAAGAAAAATAACAACAAATAAAGCCTAAGGCCAGAAAAAAAGAAATAATAAATATTTGAGCAAAAATAAATAATATAGAAAAAACAACAACAAAAAAAAGTAGAACAGATCAAAGAAAGTTGGAGTTAGTTCTTTGAGAGAATTCATAAAATTCAAAAACCCTGAGCCAGACTTCAGACTTATCAAGAAGAAAAGAGAAAAGATCCAAATAACTAAAATCATGAAAAGAGGAGAGAACACAAACACCACCACAAAAATTCAAACAATTATTAGAGACTATTATTCTCTTACAAAAAAACTGTATGCCAATAATTTAGACGACCTGGAAGAAATAGATAAATTCTTAGAAATATACAAAATACTAGAACTCAAACAGGAAGAAACAGAAAACTTGAAGAAACAGAAAACACAAAACCAGCAAAGAAACTGAATCAGTTATCAAAATCTCTCAAGAAACAAAAGCCCAGGGACGCCTGGGTGGCTCAGTTGGTTAAGCGGCTGCCTTCGGCTCAGGTCATGATCCCAGCGTCCTGGGATCGAGTCCCATATCGGGCTCCTTGCTCGGCAGGGAGCCTGCTCCTCCCTCTGCCTCTGCCTGCCTCTCTGTCTGCCTGTGCTCTCTCTCTCTCTAATAAATAAATAAAATCTTAAAAAAAAAAAAGAAAGAAAGAAACAAAAGCCCAGGACTGGATGGCTTCCCAGGGAAATTCTACCAAATATTTAAAGAAGAGTTAATATCTATTTTGTCAAGCTATTCCAAAAACACAGAAATTGAAGGAAAGCTTCCAAACTCATTTTATGAAGCCAGTGTTACCTTGATTACAAAACCAGAGAGTCTCCATTAAAAAAGACAACTACAGGCCAATATTCATGATGAATATAGATGCAACAATTCCCAACAAAATACTAGAAAATTGAATCCAACAGTACATTAAAACAATCATTCACCACAATTAAGTGGGATTTGATCCTGGGCTACAAGGGTGATTCAATATTCACAAATCAATCAATGTGATACACCATATTCATAAAAGAAAGGATGAGAACCATATGATCCTCCTTAGAATGAGTAAAAGCATTTGACAAAATAAAGGATTCATTCTTGATAAAACCCCCCAACAAAGTAGGGATATAGGGAAAATACCTCAACATCATAAAGGTCATGTACAAGAGAGCCACAGCTAATCTCCTCAATGGGGGAAAACTGAGAGGTTTTCCTCTACAGTGAGAAATAAGACAGGTATGTCTTATTTCTCACCATGTGATTTAATATGCTACTGGAAATCCTAGACTCAGCAATTAGGCAACAGAAAGAAATAAAAGCATCTACATCAACAAGGAAGTAGTCAAATTTTTACTGTTTGCGGATAACATGATACTCCACATAGAAAACCTGACTCTACCAGAAAAGTGCCAGAACTGATACATGAATTCAGTAAAGTCACAGGATTGAAAATCAACATACAGAAATTTATTGAATTTCTATATAGCAATAATGAAGCAGTAGAAACAGAAATCAAGGAATCAGTACTATTTCAATTGTACCAAAAACCAAAAGATACCTAGGAATAAACTTAACCAAAGAGGTAAAAGATTTATGTTTTGAAAACTATAGAATACTTTTGAAATAAATTAAAGATGACACAAAGAAATGGAAAAAAAATATTCCATGATCATGTATTAGAAGAACAAATATTATTGAAATATCTATACTACCAGGGACACCTGGGTGGCCAGCTTTTGATTCTGGCTCAGGTCATGATCTTGGGGTTCTGGGATCAAGCCCCACAACAGGTTCCACACTCAGTGGGGAGTCTGCTTAAGGATTCTCTCTCTCTCTCACCCATTACTACTCCCCCTGCTCACACTCTCTCTCGAATAAAAAAAAAAAAAAAGAAAAGAAATGCCTATGCTATCCAAAGCAATCTACACATATAATACAGTCTTTATCAATACCACCAGCATTGTTCACAGAACTCGAACAAACAATCCTACAATTTGTGTGGAACCACAAAAGACCCCAAATAGACAAAGTGACCTTGAAAAAGCAAAGCAAACCTAAAGGCATCACAATTCTGGACCTCAAGCTATACTACAAAGGTGCAAAGATCAAGATGGTATGGTATTGGCACAAAAATAGAAAAACCAGAAATGGACCCACAACTATATAGTCAAGTAATCTTTGACAAAAGCAGGAAAGAGTATCCAATGGAAAAAAAGACAGTCTCTTCAACAAATGGTGTTGGGAAAACTGGACAACAACATGCAGAAGAATGAAACTGGACTATACCATACACAAAAATAAATTAAAAATGGATTAAAGATATAAATGTGAAACAGGAAACCATCAAAATCCTAGAGGAGAACATGGGCAACAGACACTTTGACCTTGGCCCTAGCAACGCTTTAATAGACACATCTCTGGAGGCAAGGGAAAAGAAAAGCAAAAATGAACCATTGGGACTTCATCAAGATAAAAATCTTCAGCTCATTGGAAAAAACACTCAACAAAATTAAAAGACAACTTTTAGAATGGGAGAAGATATTTGCAAATGACATATCTAATGAAATCTATAAAGACTTTATCAAACTTAATATCCCAAAACCCCCAAATAATCCAGTAAAGAAATGGGCAGAAGACATGAATAGACATTTTTCTAAAGAATACATACTTACAGATAACAGACATATGAAAAGATGCTCAACATCACTTACCTTCAGGGAAATACAAATCAAAACTACAATGAGATATCACTTCACACCTGTAAGAATAGTTAAAATTAACAGCACAGGAAACAACAGATGTTGGCGAGGATGCAGAAAAGGGGAACCCTCTTACACTGTTGGTGGTCATGAAAACTGGTGCAGCCACTCTGGAAAGCAGCACAAAGTTTCATCAAAAAATTAAAAATAGAACTTCCCTATGATCCAGCAGCTGCACTACTAGATATTTACCCAAAGATAACATTAAAGGATGATTGTTGTCAATTTACTGTTGGAATAACAGTAAATTTTATTTTGTAAATAAATAAATAAATAACAGTAAAGTGTTGTTTTAAAATGTGACCATGAGGAGTGCCTGGGTGGCTCAGTGGGTTAAGTCTCTGCCTTCAGCTCAGGTCATGATCTCAGGAACCTTGCATCAGGCTCTCTGCTCAGCAGGCAGCCTACTTCCTCCTCTCTCTCTGCCTGCCTCTCTGCCTACTTGTGTTCTCTTTCTCTCTCTGTCAAATACAAAAATAAAATCTTTTTAAAAATGTGACAATGGTACTATTGTAATGTTTAAAAAACCTTATCAATTATATAAGTATATTGAAATATGTGTGTATAAAATAACATGGTATTTGAAATTTACTTCAAGATAGTAAATATATTTGGAAAAATATCCTGGAGAGATAGATGTTTAATGAAATGATGGGTACTTAGAGTTGAATTGTACTATTTTCTCTGCCAAGAAATAACTGAATTTTCTATAATAAAAGCACAAAAGGAAAGAAAAGTTAAATCAACAGATAAGAGATATGCAAATATATGCAAAGTATTTTGGTTTAAGGGCTTACACGTAGTAACCACTGAGAAGTGAACAAATGAATTAATTATAATTATTAAACAGTATATTATATATTTATATCATATTATAAAATATGACTTGTGAAAACTAACCTTTGATAGTTTCATGATTTTCTACATGATTTGGTGTTTTATATATTTTTAGAAGCCCATTGAACATTAGGAAGTAATTTCTCCTTCTGAGGAAAAAGGTTATTACTTTATTTCTTCTGTTTTAGCTTTTATTAAAATCCAATTTACTTGTTTGTTTATTTATTAACTGGTTACTGCCATTATTTTACACTGAACAAGAGGTTCTTTGAAACCATGTCAGATTTTACTTATCATTTTCTCAGTGTGTATTCTATTGTTGGGTGGTGATGGTTACTTAATAAATGTTTTATAGATGAATTTTTAACACAAAGAGTGCCAGAAAAGATATTAATTGGCAAAATATTCTTAGGAAGCATAGTTACTTTCCCACTAAGAGCGCTGAGTTTTTATATATCTTATAATTTTACTAAACTTCATATACAAATTATAGATTACAATAATAGTCTCCATTTTGGAAAATTAAGATAACATCAAGCAGTTCAACAGATAAGCTCATCCAGCTCTTGGATATGGTAAGATGTACATGAGCCATTAAAATTGAGTCATCATGTAGGAGAGACAATAGGAATGCATCAAGAAAGTAAACATGAAATATGCATCAAGGAAGTAAATATGAATATGATTTGTAGAATTAGAAATACTTAAGCAGGAAGAGCCAATAGGTAAAAAAGAAACCAATAGAAGAAACAAGTAATTAATATTTTTGTGTGTCTCTGTAGTATCTATGTGTATCTGTGTGTGTTGAAAAGTAAGTGTTTTGCTAAGACTGTGCAGGTGAATTATTGAGCCCAAGAAACTGGAGTGGAGGTGACAGAATACAATGTTCAAGACATGGTATTTAACACAAGGGTGCACAATAGTGATAAAGAGATAAAACATAAAATCATAAAAAAATAAGTCAATAATTTAAGCCAGAACATTTTAAGACTCAAAAATACAATCCAATATTTCAAAGGCATAAGTAATCAATTTGGTTTTGATGCACACACACACAAATGTTTTACTGGACCCCTGCTGAGTTGTTTTATCACTCCATTACTCCTGTCATAGAAACTGTTCTCCCTTCTCCCTGCCAACACTAACACAAATCTACATGGACACAAAGTGAATGTGGTGAATGCTCTTCAACAGTATTTGTGTAATTGTCATCTTATTTCCAGGCTAATTTTGTTGTTCAAGATGTGATTATTGACCCAACATGAGGTATAAATGTCTATTTGTAAGTAAGCAATTGGGAATTGAGGTTATGACATTCCTAGCTCAGTTTGGCGAGACTCCTGAAAAGAGGAAGTAAATTTTTCTACCAGGTGTACGAAGAAGTATAAAAACCTGGTCTATGGAAAGAGAAAAATGTAGCAGAAATCAGAGATAGCAAGTCCTATCACCTTTCTAAACTCTGACTAATGAACTTTTCTGGTGGTCAGCCATTTTTCTGCTACTATTGTCTTTGAAATGTATATCAAGCCTTATAATAAAACCCACTAATTTTACTCAATTAAATTAGAATTGTTTCCTGTTACTTGCAACACAAAGAATCTGAATTAAAGCAAATATATTCCAAGAAACACTTTAGTTAATACTTCAGTTATGACTACATTCTAAAGTGCTTTTGCCTAGTTCCACCACAAAAACAGCAGGGGTTTATTTCTCAGGGCCTAGTTGCACTGAATAGCTACTCTTCAGAAGCATAGGTCAATTATCCTAGGATGTAAACATTCTGCACTTGATATATAATTTACTTTTGTTTTCTTATTAAAGGAACTGTATTACATAAATGAACTTGAATTTCTTTCATTTTTCTCTGATCACAATGAAAAACCATATCAACATAAAAACAATAGTAATAAATCCATATTTAGAATGAGAGCTGAACCTTTACCGACTGGTAGTGTGAGAGATGCAGAAAAAGTGGAGGGCAAAGATGGAGTTTAAAGTATTTTCTCTGTCAGTAGCTTGAATTGCCTCAAGTAGAATATTCCTATGGGGGATTAGTGAGAAAGATGCACTGGTTTAAAACTCCTAGAAGCTAGAGTAGGTCATTTACAATTTATTCTTAATGGTTTTCTTTCAAACTTTTCCTTAATATTTTTAGTTTTTCTTTACCAGCTTGTGAGCTTTTCCTATATCAAATGCTCTCCCCTCTTTTCCACTTACCCATGTATGATCCACTATGCAGCTCTTTTCTTTTTTCTTCTTCGAATCCTTATTAATTTTGTTGGGGCCATTTTGAACTCATATGTGCTTAAGAATATCTAAACCCCTCTCTCTCCCTCCTCTCCTTCTGCCCACCCCCCCATCCCCAAAAGTCCCTGCTCATCCAGCTCTCTTTCTTAAAAAAACCAACAACAACAGAAAAACCCTCTACCCTCTTATTTTAATGCATTGTTATAGATTCATTTCATTGCCAGTGTAACTATTTTCTGTATGAATACTAACACCAAAATTACAAGTTGTGGGAGGGTAAAGATGGCTTCATATAAGTGTTCCATATTGAATGGTAAGCACTACGGAGGCAGGGACCTATGTTTCTAGTTCACTATTGCTTTGCAAGTATTATTTGGCATAATGGTTAATAATTGGTGGGTGGGTAAAATATATGATTTGGTTATTGAGGGATTATTCTCTACAGCACATATTAGAAAATAGCATTTCATATAGAAGGCTGTATTAATTTGCTAGGGGTGCTATAACAACAGAAACTTATTTTCTTACAATTATGTAAGCTAGACCCAGACCAAGGTCTCTTCATAGAGAGATTTCTTCTATGAAATCTCTTTCCTTGGCTTGTACATGATCATCTTTCCCATGTCTTCACATGGTTTTCCTTCTGTATCTGTGTCCTAATCTCCTCTTATAAAGACATTAATCTTACTGGATTAGGCCCACCCATATGACCTCATCTCACTTTAATTGTCTCTGTATAGGCCCTATCTCCAAAGACAGTCACATTCTGAGTTACTAGAATTTAGAACTTGACAACATGAATTCAGTGCTGGAGGTGGGTGAAGGGGGGACACAATTCAGCTCACAGCTAGGCTGAATAAGTGTTCTAATTTTTATTATTTATCAGCAAAATGTAATAGTGTTCATGGAGTTGTCAACAAAAATACAGACAAATCAGACTATTTTTTCTGTTATAGAATTCTTTAAGTAGATAATTCTACTGGTAATTTTTTATGTAATTTTCTCCTCTATTATCTATGTTACTGAAGGATACTGAAGGATGCTTATATGGCAGGGATTATCAATATGTTTTGGGATATGAGTAATTAGATTGAAGTATGGATCGATGGCTCAGAAATAAGAGGTATACCCATACCCATATGGGTTCCAGGGTGGTTCAGTCAGCTAAGCATATGACTTCTGTTTGGGTCATGATCTTGGGGTCCTGGGATCGAGTTGTTTATGGAGCTCCACAGTAAATGGGGAGTCTGCTTCTCTCTCTCCCTCTGCAAGCCCCTCCCAGCTCACGTGCTCTTCCTCTCTCCTCCCTCAAATAAATAAAATCTTTAAAGAAAGTACACACACTTAATATTCCATATTTCTTAAAAGATATTATACACCTTAAAGTGAATCATTGTACCCTGGGTTACAAACTCTAACTCTATATTGTGTCAATAGATGAACGGCAACACTTTTACTAGACCAAAACCAAACACAAACAACAAAATATTAAAATAAGCCAATTTCACGTGTACCCGAATGTTTATAGCAGCAATGTCTACAATAGCCAAGTTATGGAAAGAACCTAGATGTCCATCAACAGTTGAATGGATAAAGAAGATGTGGTATATATATACAATGGAATACTATGCAGCCATCAAAAGAAATGGAATCTTACCATTTGCGACGACATGGATGGAACTAGAGGGTATTATGCTTAGCGAAATAAGTCAATTGGAGAAAGACAACTATCATATGATCTCCCTGATATGAGGAAGTGGAGATGCAATGGGGGTGGGGGTTAAGGGGGTAGGAAAAGAAAAAATGAAACAAGATGGGATCGGGAGGGAGACAAACCAAAAGAGACTCCTAATGTCATAAAACAAACTGAGGGGGGTGGGGGGGAGGGGGTTGGGAGAGGGTGGTGGGGTTACATTATATGTTTAAATAAAAAAAAATAAAATAAAACAGGCCAATTTATAAACTGGAGGGATTTAAAAAATTTTTCCAACTGTTGGTCACATACCTAATTAACTAACATATAAGAAATACCTCCTATATAACTAGTTTGAAAGATGTACCAAGTTTCTGAAGTAAAAATAATTTGAGCAAAAATAGTCTATTTTACAAATGTGAAAAATAAATTAGATCTTGGTGTAAGAATAATTGTCTATGGGGGCCAAATAAATACTTCTTTTTTTCTCTCTCAATTTTCCAAAGCCATAGCTTTGGAATAAAGGGGTATGATGTAAAAACCCAGTTATTTATATATTATATCTAAATAACACATATTTTATAATTCTTGTGTTTTTCCAATATCCTGGATGAATATATTTAGTACATTATTTCTTGGATTAAAGCTTTTTCTTTAACGAAATTGGGAACAGGTTATATTTCATTAGTTTATCAGAATGGTGATCCTTATGGTTTTCTCTGCTATTTTCTCCCATCATTCAAAAAAAAAAAAAAAAAGTTCATTCTACAGCAGTTCTAAGGGATTTGCTTTAAAAATAATCTTCCAAAGATTTAGAGCCTGTTGAGTGACCACCTCCATACTTTACTGGTCACAAGTCATTTTAAAGAACTAAAACCACTGAAAGCCAATCTGATAGGAACGTCCTGTCTGTGTAATCCTCAGGGGAGAATGTGGAAGTTAGTCACATAGCCTAGCAAAAGAACTGCCTGCCAGACAAGTGCCATAGATAAATAGTCCCCAAAGGACTTTAAGGAAAAGGAAAGTCGGTCTATATCTTATAGAAAGAAGCACATTTTGCCTCACAATGATTGGATATTTTAGACACTTTAGAATTTTCTACTTAATTGGATATGTAATTGCCTGACCAACTTTCTTGTGTCTGAAAAATACACATTTTAATTCCTGATACTCCTTCAATATATTTTTAAATTCTAATGACAATCCTAAAAAGAGAAAATACATTTTATCTCCTGCTTATGGAATCAATAACAGCAGAAAGCAGAGAAGCTGGAAAAATCAGAATGAAGCAGTGACTGACAGATGAATACACCAGAAAAATAGCAAAATCGTGAGATACCTGGGATTTTCTGAGTAATCATGTGTGCAGGAAGGAAGGTAGGTCTCACACAGTGAGTAGAATACATGAATCTTGGGCTGTGCCAAATTTCCAAAGTGAGTTCAAGATAAGAAGGGCAGGGACGCCTGGGTGGCTCAGTTGGTTAAGCGGCTGCCTTCGGCTCAGGTCATGATCCCAGCGTCCTGGGATCGAGTCCCACATTGGGCTCCTTGCTCGGCAGGGAGCCTGCTTCTCCCTCTGCCTCTGCCTGCCTCTCTGTCTGCCTGTGCTCGCTCTCTCTCTCTCTAACAAATAAGTAAATAAAAATCTATTAAAAAAAAAAAAGATAAGAAGGGCAATTTCAGTCATATTGCCCCCCCCCCTTTTATTTTACCTTGGTGGCTCACCCACTAGTCTAGGCATTAAAAAAGAAAAATTGTGTGTCTTCTACAATGCTCCCTAATACAGTTTGATATGGCATGATGTTTCTTAAGTTCTTGAACTTTTCAAGATAAATAAAGGAGGATGGGGGCAGGTAGTAGTTACTGATGAAAATTCCTCTTAAAAAAAAACATTTTGTACTTATAGTCACACTTTTATAATTAATTGAAATTTTTAGAAACATTAACCATTTTGTCTGACATCTTCCTATAATGCATTTTGCTAATTATCTTAATCAGACTATGCAGAGCGTAATTTAACATTTCTCTTCTAACTCAGGGCCTTCACATGACTATCAATTAGCATACTGCAGTAAGAGAATGATGCCTTAAAGGACTATTAGGAGGTGGAGGCCTTGTTGCCCTGATCTAAATGGTGCCAGATGGCTGTCTAATTAGTTACTCTGCTACCATCTACATTCCAGTTCATACTGCTAGCTCCTTGCAGAATTTCCGTAAACAGATCCTACTCATTATTTTTCACATTATTTGACCTGGTGTCTTCTATAGTCTGAGAGGAAATAAAATAACAAAACTGATTACACTTTAAGACTTAATTATTTTGATTAATGCAAAAGTTTGTCTTCAATTTCACCCAAGGAGTATAATGTTACACAAATATGACATTTATTTGTGTTTGTGTGTACTTGCCCCTACAACCTTAGTAATAAACTTTAGAATCTGCAGTTTAATGTTTTCAGAGTTTAAACTTAGAATCCTGGGACATTAACAAATACTTATTTGTACATACATCTGAGCATTTTATCTCAAATTTGTAATATGTGGTTCGCTTTTAAACCCACATATACAAAAAAAAATTACACTATGTGTATATATTTTCAAGATACTGTTACCAAAGTAGTTAAAATCAATGAACTATATTCATGTTAGTGTTATACTATGATGTTGCCTCTGTGAGTTTTAACAAAATGAGACATATGTGCTGAGTATACAGATCCCAATGGAGTACTTTTCTTAGCAACAATAACCATTTTAAAACAGTCAATTTTTTAATATATTTTTTAAAAAATTCTTGAGGTAGGGATGCCTGGATGGCTCAGTTGGTTAAGCGGCTGCCTTCGGCTCAGGTCATGATCCCAGCGTCCTGGGATCGAGTCCCACATTGGGCTCCTTGCTCTGCAGGGAGTCTTCTCCTCCCTCTGCCTCTGCTTGCCTCTCTGTCTGCCTGTGCTCGCTCTCTCTCTCTAACAAATAAATAAATAAAATCTTAAAAAAATTAAAAAAAAAATTCTTGAGGTAAAAAAAATTCTTGAGGTGAGTTAGTAGTAGTCTAAACTGCAGTAACTTCATAACATAAGTATAACATATTTGAGCATAACAATATATGCTCAAAGAACTCTTTTGTATGGGGGCACTTGGGTGGCTCAGCCAGTTAAGCATCTGCCTTGGGCTCAGGTCATGATCCCAGGATCCTGGGATGGGGGATCAAGCCCCACCTTGTATCAGGCTCCCTGCTCAGTGGGGGAGTCTGCTTCTCCCTCTTCCTCTATCCCTCACCCCTAGTACATGCTTGCTTGCATGTTCTCTCTCTCAAATAAATACAATCTTTAAAACAAAAGCAGAAAAACAAACCTCTCTGGTATCAAAAGCAAAGAAAACTATGAAAGACTTACTACCTCCCATATCAGTGTAAGCTTAGTTCAAATTTCTAGTTATTAAGCACAGAATACAATCATTTTAAGATATATCAAAATAGACAAGAAATTCACTGCTGCATACTGATTTATAGTAATAAGTAAAAGAATTGGTCATTCAGGAATTTGTAATTGGGTTAACAACAATTCCATGTTTTCTTCAAATTTAGAAAAAATTGAATATATAGATTTAGTTCACCTAATAACTGTTGAATTCATGACTTTTGTAAAGGCTTTAAAGTTATCATGCTTTCAGTTGACTCCAGCTTTTTTTAGTTGCTGTCTTTCTCTCCAAGCATAATGATTTTTCTACTCAGAAACAAACTAACTACATATGATTGATCATGTAAAAAGCGATATTTATTCGCCCAAATGTTTATAGCAGCATAATAGCCAAATTATGGAAAGAGCCCAAATGTCCACTAACTAATGAATGGATTAAGTAGTTGTGGTATATGTATAAAGAAGTCGTGTGTGTGTGTACAAGTGTATACATACACAATAGATTATTACTCAGTCATAAAAAAAGAATGAAATCTTGCCATTAACAGTAATATAAAAAAAAACAGTAATATGGATGGAGCAAGAGTATATTATGCTAACTGAAATAAGTCAGTCAGAGAAAAACAAATACCATATGATTTCACTCATATGTGGAATTTAAGAATCAAAACAGATGAATACAGGGGGAAAAAATAGAGGCAACCCATAAAACAGACTCAACTTTGAGAACAAACTGAAGGTTGCTGGAGGTAGGTAGGGTGGTGGATATTAAGGAGGGCACTTATGATGTTGTATGTAAGTGTTGTATGTAAGTTTTGAGTCACTAAATTCTATACCTGAAACCAATGTTGCACTTTTTGTTAACTAACTAGAATTTAAATGAAACCTTGGGAGAAAAAACAAATTAAAAATTTAAAAAAAAGAAAAATGTGGAAGTTATGGTTTTGGGAAAGACAGACTCATCAATTTATTAGAGATAAGAGTTTATAATCATAATTTATTGCATTGAAATGTGAGTTTTCCACCTGTTTGAATATACTCCAAATGTTTTGACTTATATATTTTCAGCAAAGAAGGTCAATACGTAGCATTTTCTACTACTCTTCTTGCTTTTCAAATGCACTATTTCATGTTTCACGGTCCTTAAGATGGTCAGATTTATGTGTCAACTTAGATAGACATTAGTACCCAGTTATTTAATCAAATAGTAACTTTGGTGTTGCCATGAAAGTATTTTGCAGAAGTGATTAACAGGTCAATCAGTTGACTTCAAGTCTTCCATAATTAGGGTAGGCCTGATCCAGGCAATTGAAGACTTTGAGTCTTATCTTAATCAAGAAGACAATCTGCTTGTAGAGTGAATGGACTAAAGATTCAGCTCCTACCTGAGAGTTTCTTTTTAGCTAGCTAGCCAACTGATTAAGTCAATTCCTTGCAATCAATCACATGTATATGGTGAAACCTTGATTGATACAGTGCTCCTGCATTTTGCTTGTAGTTTGTCAAAGTCTCAAGAAAAAAAAAGAGCATCAAGCACATATCCTTCTGATCCTGAACGCTTAGCTGAAAGCATTCAGAGAGTTGATTACCCAACTCTCATTTTCCTGAAAAGGACAGCTCCCTCCCACTCCTCTACCTTCAACCAATGCTTACAACTGCATTTTCCCAAACTCCTTTAGTCAGTAAAATTAGGACTTCATTGCAACACATTTAAATTACCAACAATAATTATTTATTCTAATTCATTCATTAATTAAACTTTAGTTTTATTGTACAAATAATTTCTCTAACTCTGAACATAATTTGGGTAACTTGAGCTTATATATATAATAACCCCTAAGCTGCAATGTTTTTGAATCCCTTTGTCATATAGATCTTTAGAAAAGAAAACCAGAAAAAAATAATAACCTTCTTTGTTGGCCTGTCTCTTTCAGTATCACTGCAATCAGTGTGTTTATTTTAGAGAATGTTTTACTCTCCAATTCCCATACTATGTACTCCCCGGTTTTCAAATGTTCCCCCCAATCTTCCATGTATCTAAAACCAGCAAGTCTTTCTCTAGATGTAGAATTTTTAGTGTTACTGTTTTACTTAATAAATGTAAATAATTTTAATTTTGAAATGTTATATAAGATTGGAAAGAACAGCAACTCTACACATACCCAGGCACACATGTGCTCGCTCTCTCTCTCTCTCTCTCTCACACACACACACATATCCACTTCAATTATATTGCATATAAATATGCATACTTTTATATCCTGGTTTTCCTTTTAACTGTTTTATGAACCTTTATCTCCTGTCATTATAGGTTATTCCTATAAAGTATCTAATGGTTGAATATTTTATCATATTGACATATTTTATTTAACCCCATTCTAGTCATATTAAATCAATGCTTGCTTATAAATCTTTCTTTTCATGTCTGATATCTCTTTTGACTAAATTCTTTAATAAAATTTATGTTCAACTAGAATAAATATTTTTAGGTGTTTTAAAAAATACCTCCAAGCTCATTTTCAGGAACTCACTAAGATTTTATAATTCCACTAAGGATATATAATTTTAGAAGTTACTCCATATAATAATATAAATAAGATAAAAAGAAAAAAAACATATTATACTTATACTTATTTATAAAGTCACTAAATAATCTATAGTTTTAGAAGTCGCTCTAAAGAATGACTGTAACAGTATTAGAAGTTGCAACATGCACCTGAGGACTTTGTAGTTCCCTTCACTTTGACTAATTCACTAAAGAGGTTACAGCACCACTATATATCACTCACTATAAAGAAAATGAAATGGAATTTTCCTGAAAGCTAATGCAAAGACCATTTTATTCAGAGAGAATAGAAGGTGATCAACAATTTTGAAGGATCTGTAAAAATTGTGAATATGATTAACGCACTGAGACTGAGGCAAATCTCTGCTTCATGAGAAAAAAAAAAGTAGGGAATTCAACTCTCCTTTATCAATACTCAGCTTGTTCCCTGTTGAGTAAAAATGTACTCACACAAGATTTTGATGAGGGATGTGATAAAAAAATATTCTTTCTGATACTGATGAGAGTCAAGACTATTTCTGTATTTTAAAGTGTCTTGCTCAAGTGAGGCATCTTAAGAGAAGATTTAGAATCTTGAGTAGTTTTAACATTTCACTTCTTTGCTGAAAGTTCATTTAATTTAAAGCATAAAATCAAACTATTTTATGAAATGGCTCAAGAGCTTAAATTTCAATATTTGGGAGTTTTCTTCATTTACTACAGAGAGAAACTGAGGACTATGATTGGACAAATTTAAAAAGAAAAGTGTTAATTCAAACCAAAGTTTGAATTAGTAATTTTTTCACTACTATTTGATGCATCCACTTTTCTAGTTTTGCTTACTTGTTACTTTGTTTACTTAAAAATAACTAAATCTTCATCTATATTTTATCAGAATATCAATATTCATTTATGTTTGCTTGCTACCTTCCATAAAGACATATAAATCTGAGTTAGATGGGTAACTGGTGATAGACATTGAGGAGAGTATGTGTTATAATGAGCACTGGGTATTATATAAGACTAAGTCACAGATCTGTATCCCTGAGACAAATAACTTATGATATGTTAATTAATTGAGTTTAAATTAAAAAAATAAAAAATAAAAAATAAAACAAACCCCCCAAGAAAACCCCTAAAAACAAAATCTAAGTTAGAATTTTCTAATTCTTTGACATAAAGTATAGGGCAAATTATGTATGCATAATTTTTGAAAATGTATTAAACACACACACACACACACACAAAGTTGACCAAAATACTGCTCTAGAGTCATTTAGTCTAGTCAACATATATTTTTTTGTTCCATATGCGAAGTTTTAAAACAGCATGTTTTAATCTGTGATAAGCATTTCCCCAAAAGATTGTTTCTCATTTTATTTAGACTTACTGTATCTGAGGTCATGCTCCCTGGAGAAGAGACTCTGAGACTGAAGGAATTCATGTGCAGAAGGTTTACTGGGGAAACTCTTAGTTATGATATCTATAAGAGATTATGGTAAACAAGGTGGAGTAGACAGAGAAATTTGAACAGTGATTAAGCTGCAAAAGAACAATCCTACAGGTAGCTCAGAAACTAGGATGACCGTTCAGAGTTGGCTTTCTAGGTATAGGAGCCAGGCTTTCTTAACCCACTACAGCCTGCCCTGTTCCTACTACTAAACTGTAACCACATGTGGGCTGACCCTGCTAAGAATAAAATTCTTCGGATGGTTCCCTAAGTAATGGCCAGATTAAAACACAAAAACATGTTTTGGAATTCTGTCTCATTTATAAAATGAATAACTGCACTATTTAAGCACATTTTAAAATCCTAGGTTTTTTTTTTTTTCTTGCTAAATTAGTGGGGGTAATTTTGAACTGGTTGTAAATTTTTATTTTACTTATCCTACTTTTTCTGAGTCTCTAATACCTGGAAAGTGGTCATCATAAAGTAAATATATAAAGTATAAAATATAAAAGTATATAAGGTACAAAAACACAAAGCAACGCTCATGCTCTGGAGTTGTTATTAGAAGACAGGATTGTTCAAATAACTGATACACTGTACTATTAATAATTTAAGAGTTTTTATAAGTCAAGTTCTTGGGTATTCAAAAGAGAAAGATATATTTATAGAGTTCAGAAAAGTTTTGATAAGAGTTAGCATTTGTTTGACTTCTCAAAGAATGAAAAGAGTTTTGAGAGGCACAGATGAAAATGAAGATGACTCAAGTCAGAGTGAAGTACATTAGAAAGAAATAGAAATACCAAAGTGCAAAGCATTTTTTTTTTTTTGGAACAACGATTATACCAATTTAATGAAACATCATGTATGTGAACAAAAATAGTGTTAGGTTGTTAGAAAGTTACATTGTTCTGTCCTCAGATGTCAGACTAAGTCTACACTGAAGCCTTGGGGGCGTAAAGGAGAATGATGCTATAGTTTCGCTATCAACAAACCCCTCCTCTCTCTGTTCTAGCTCTAAGGCTCCACAGCAAGCTAGCCAATAGTCTCATCCATTTGAGCTCTAAAATATATTTCAGATCTGACCACTTCCCACCACTTCTACTACTACAACCACAATTCTAGCCCTCATCTTCTGTCATTTTTTAAAAAGATTTTATTTATTTATTTGACAGAGATTGCAAGTAGGCAGAGATGCAGGCAGAGAGAGAGGGGGAAACTGGCTCCCCCGCCCAGCAGAGAGCCCCATGTGGGGCTCGATCCCAGGACCCTGGGATCATGACCTGAGCCGAAGGCAGAGGCTTTAACCCACTGAGCCACCCAGGCATCCCTCATCTTCTGTCATCTTGACTGTGGTAGTAACCCCCCCAACATGACTCATTAGGTTAGCCTTTGCCTTGGTATAATGCATTCTCCAGACAGCTGGCAAAGTCGCTTGTAAAAACTGAGGGTTGCAGAAGGGGGGTGGGTGGGATGGGGTAGCCAGGTGATGGGCATTAAGGAGGGCACATGATGTGATGAGCACTGGGTGTTATATGCAACTGATAAATCATTGAACATGGCATCTAAAACTAATGATGTACTCTATGTTGGCTAATTGAATTTGAATTTTAAAAAAAACTAAAAAAAAAAAATCAGATAATTTCACACTCCTCATTCTGAAGGCTTTCAGTGACTTCCCATGACACTGAGACTTTAAAAGCCAAAGTCTTGACCTGACCTGCAAAGCCTCACAGAATTTGTTTCCTTTCTTGTCTTCTTTCTTAAAATTCTATTTTTTTTACCTTGTCCATTGATCATTTTGGGTATCTTACACTCTCCAGATTTATTACATTTGAGATTTTTGTGGCTTTCTTTTCTGAACACTAATGGTCACATGGCTGCTATCTTCTCATCTATTTTGTCTAAGGCATTACCTTCACAAAGAAACCTTTGCTAAGTGAGCATCCAAAATAGCTTTCTTCTGATCATTTTCAATCATATCTCCTCTTCATGACATTTTTATCCTGTTTATTTATGTTTATTTTCTGCCTTCCCCCAACAGAAGGTAAGCTTCACAGAAAAAATCCTCACTTGTACTCCATTATATAAATAGCGTCTTGAACAGTAGATGAGTTTTTATACAGAGGCTAAAGATTATTAACAAATGATAATAACATTCATTACAAAGTATCTTTCAAATTGGGATATTTCACAGAATCTTAAAAATTGTGAAAATAATTCGAGTCCCTTGATAAAATATCCTATCAAATATGAATCCTTAGGGTTATCTAGAAATATGAGTCATTATAGTTGTCTAGAGGTTATTTTCTAATGTATTTACAAATATTAGTATTCATAGAAAAATTAAACTTCTTAACAAAAGTGTGCAGTTTTTAGGCAGTCTCTCCTGAAGGATTTAGGAATGATGTAAATAAGATAAACTTTAGAGAGGAAAAAATATAAATAAACAAAAATTTGATTGGTTAAACCAGGGTTCTATACACCATCTAAAAAGGACAAAATGACTAGTTCGACTACAAGGACTTAAATGTTAGTGGAGAATATGTCAACTTATATAAAGAATATACATAAAAGGGAACTATAACTTACTTAAACAAGCACAAGAAAAGAAAGTCATAGAACAGATATAAGCAGTGCCCATCCAAGCTCTGACAAGAATGTGTTCAGTGTTAGCTCTTTAGTCATGTGGGGTTCAAAAATATTTCTAAAGAATCTTTTAAATGACTTATATGTCAATCTTGCATTCATAATAATTTCATTAACATTAACTGTTTTCATCTTGTCCTAACCAAGCAAAATTTGGCTTATTTTCCTTTTATATTGGAACACTTAGAGGGATTGAATGGGTTACTTATACTGAATTAAATATTCCAGCACCGGTGACACTTATATATCTTATTATAAATTAATACACTGGCATTAGGCTTATATGCTTATTTTATGTAAATCCACTTTTGAGCAATGAATTTTCCCTCTGTGTGCTGACAAAATCAGTTTCTAAGCCAGAGGGAAGATCCAGGACTCTGACAAATCTACCGAGGTATTGCAGGCTACCTTATGGGCTTTTTGGAGACATTTTTGAGGTCTTTGCCTTGGGGCTACTAACTTTTGCTGAATGTGCCATAGCATTTTCTTATTTTAAACTCTATAATGTCTCTTCTTTAATTGTTTTTTTAAGATTGTATTTATTTATTTATTTGACAGACAGAGATCAGAAGTAAGCAGAAGGCAGACAGAGAGAGAGAGAGGAGGAGGAAGCAGGCTCCCCACTGAGCATAGAGCCTGATGTGGGGCTCGATCCCAGGACCCTGGGATCATGACCCGAGCCCAAGGCAGAGACCCTAACCCACTGAGCCACCCAGGTGCCACTCTTCTTTAATTTTTAAGACTGCCTTTCAATAGTAAAAAAATATATATTTTAAGTAATCTCAAGATTTGAATGTCATGTTATAGTTCATAATAATGAAGAGTTTTGTATTACTTTATTCATTCACTCATTGAACAAATATACTCTTATTCCTCCTCAAATACAAGATAGACATGATGCCTGCATTGACAGAATCTGTGTTTCAGTTGCATAGGTGAAAGTTAAAGTAATTACACAAATAAAATTTTAATTAAAAGTTTGATAAGTCTTATACAATGGAAGTACTGGGGTGGTTAATGATATTTTAGGCTCCAGAAACTGTAATTTCAAAACCTTTGTGTAGGCAAGAGCACAGTCTATTTGAAGGACTGAAACAATATTAGCTAAATGGAGGAATGCTAGGAAGGATGCATTTAAAATGGCTTCTACAAGTAGAGGGAGGAACCACTATAAATTGAAAAATTTAGAAACATGTGAAGTTATAATACTGAAAATGCTTTGAATTTTCTGATTTCCCTCTTGTAACTTACATAGCATTTAATGACAAAATAATGAGCCCCAAAGATGCCCTTACCCATGTCTCTAGAACCTGAAAATATGGTACTTCACATGTAAAAGGGACTTTAAAGACATAATTAAAAATCCTGAGATGGAGAAATTATCTTGCTTAATCCAGATCAACCTAATATTGTCACAAGGGTCCTTATAAGAGGGAGGCAAAAAAGTCAACGTTATAGAGAGAGGAGATGGGCAAAGGAAGCAGGAGTTGGCAAAGAAAACACATTCTTTTCCCTAGAGTCTCCTTGGGAAGACTTGGTGCTCCTTCTAAAGAAGAGGGGCACCAAACCTTGAAGGATCAAGCCCACCAATATGCTTAAGACCGATTTTGTAGTTCTAGTCTCCAGAACAGAAATATGATAATAATATACATAATAAATAATAAATATTTATTGTTTTGAGCCACTGAGTTTGTAATAATGTGTTATAGTAGCAATAGAAAACTAGTACAAATATTTAACATTTGCTCTTTATTGTTAAATATGGAGTACTTTAGATTTTATTATAGTTACCCCAAAATAGGGTTAACTAACCCTGAGGCAAAGAGCCATATTTCTGACTTCCCTATGGCTAAGCCATGTCCATAACATATTACATGATTTACTTGCTAATCAGTTTAATGTAATAAATTAAAATTTTTTAAATTTAAAATATGTTCAAATTATTGGTCTGCCTCAAAACCAATGTTTAGTTCCTACTCCACTTCTAACTTTTATTAGGCATATAAGTTTGTCTAAACTAAGGAACTTCAGGCTTGGGCCAGAATGAAGGGCTCTCTTTGCCTTTTTATTTATTTATGTTTGGCAAATACCTTTTATAGAAGTTTCCCACAACTACTGATATACCCAAAATTTGTCCTTCTGTTTTTCCTAGTAATCCTACTTCCAGAATCTGGTCAAATTTATTTCACTTAGACTTAACTTTTCTAAGATATGTGACTTAAAACAAGCTAATTGATCTTAGTTTTCTTATCTATTAAATATAATTCAAATTTTTGTCATAGGTTTGAGATGGCCTTTAACTTACATGGTGCATATAAAGTAAGGGAACAGAGAGTCTGTCATGTAGATGGTGTTGTGCAAGCATGGTTCTCTTGCATGTTCTCCCTCCTCCCTTCTTTACATCACATCATTCCAACTGCATGACTCATTTATCAGGGAGCTTCGCTAGACAGGCTCTCATAACCAATCAAACCTGAGACTGTTTTACATCCCAGAAAATAGAGATAAAGTCAAAA
>RCUC01128995.1:0-25660 GCA_003697995.1 Taxidea taxus jeffersonii | reverse complement strand
TCTTTTCTGTGCACACACAGAGCCCTGGGCATGGGCATAGTATTATGCATGTCTACAGCTTTCTAGATTCTCAGAAATATGTTGGAGCTTAGATAAGCCCCAGTGGACATCTCATTCCCCCAGATTTTCCTTTTAAGCTTTTAACTTAGCCTGCTGTTTACCCAAACTCTTTTCTTTTCTTTGAAGATTTTATTTATTTGACAGAGAGACAGAGTGTGGGGGAGTGGTGAGGGGCAGAGGGAGAGGGAGAAGCAGACTCCCTGCTGAGCAGGGAGCCAGAGGTGGGACTTGATCCCAGGACCCTGAGATCATGACCTAAGCCGAAGTCAGACACTTCACCGACAGAGCCACCCAGGTACCCGTTTGCCCAAATTCTTATTTTCCACTGTCACCTGTGATCTTAAATAACTGCTTATCATTGTTTTTGACAAATGCTCCCAGGTAAAATGCTTTCCCACTAGCTAACTTCAAAATCAGGTCAAATAAGTGTACCCTGCAAGTAGGGTCATTCAGAGAACATCAGGAAAGTCAAATAATGGCAGTTCTCTGGCAATTAGGCTTTGAAAGGGCTCCAGCTCTGTTCTGCTCACCATAGAGCAGCTGCTAGAACTCTGGGGCTATGGGCTCTTCATTTTCAAAGACACAATGGAGCTAAGGAGGGTAGAAGGATGAATCAAGTTAAAATGCCACAACATCCACTGTTCTTACCAAGATTTAGTCATGTTTTTGGAAATAAACACTCCCTGGATTTCTGCAAGACTTGAATTTCTAGAATTCTGAAGAAGTTATTTTGACTTTTTTTTTTTTTGACAGTTTCTCATTGCTGTTATGGAGGGGAGAGTTTTCATAAGCCTTTCCTCTGCCATTTTCCACCAAAACAACTTTTAAAAAAAAAAAGATTTTATTTATTTATTTGACAGAGAGCATAAGAGGGCAGAGAGGTAGGCAGAGGGAGAAAGAGGAGCAGGCTCCCCGCTGAGCAGAGAGCCCGATGTGCAGCTCAATCCCAGGACCCCGGGATCATGACCTGAGCCGAAGGCAGATACTTAACCGACTGAACCACCCAGGTGCCCCCACCAAGATGACTTTTTTTTTTTTCATTTATTTGACAGACAGAGATCACAAGTAGACAGAGAGGCAGGCACAGAGAGAAAGGGAGGCAGGCTCCCTGCCGAGCAGAGAGCCCTATGGGGGCTCGATCCCAGGACGCTGGGATCATGACCTGAGCCGAAGGCAGAGGCTTTAACCCACTGAGCTACCCAGGTGCCCCCAAGATGACTTTTTAAGAGTCTCTCTGTGGTGACTGCTAATCCCTATGAAAAGTCTCTCCCAATTAATTTTTTAATTTGTTCTTATAATATAGGAATTCCTGTTTTTCAAGCGCTCACCCCATTCTGTAGAATGATCTGGAAATTGCCTGCCCTTTCCTCATGCAAGAGTTACAGATCTGCTTGCCTCTGAGAGCTGAGAGATCATCACATAAATTACTTTTTATTCTTTTCCATTTAGGATTTTGGCTCTTCAGGAAAACTTCCTTCTCCAATTTAAAATGGATGTAAGTAGTGACATTCCTCTAAGTGGGCTTGTGCCATTCCTGTCTCTCCATAAATTCAAGAGGGAGGGAAGAAAGGAAGCCATCTGTTTGTCTTGTGTAATTTATCTGGAGACCGACAAGGCTTACTGTTAGAATCAAGGGATTAAGGCTCAAAGTTTATAAAAGTTGTTTATGACCCTGGAAGAACGGTACAACTTAAGGGTCCCAATGCTGGACTCACATCCTGTTTTCTCCACACACAGGCTTGTTCCACTGAAGAAAGAAAGAGGGACTTTGAGAAAATCTTCGCCCACTATGATGTTGTAAGTGTGTCCTTTTGGGTTGTGCTGACTACTTTTAGGGAGCAACCTAGTTTAGTCCCTATGTGGGGTCATCCTACCCACAGACCCTAAACTGATATGATGAGAACAGCAATCCCACAGGTACGCTGCTATGTCTTACCCTCAGCTTCTCCATGTAAACCAAAAACTACATTAAAATGGACAAAGGAGGGGCGCCTGGGTGGCTCAGTGGGTTAGGGCCGCTGCCTTCGGCTCAGGTCATGATCCCAGGGTCATGGGATCGAGCCCCGCATCGGGCTCTCTGCTCTGCGGACAGCCTGCTTCTTCCTCTCTCTCTGCCTGCCTTTCTGCCTACTTGTGATCTCTGTCTGTCAAACAAATAAATAAAAAAAAAATCTTAAAAAAAAAAATAAAATGGACAAAGGAGTATTCATGGCTGAGAAGAGAATAAAATCATGTTTTGTTTTTGTTTTTGTTTTTCTCTTTGGCTCCAAACTGGGAGAACCTTTCTCCTTCTTGATCTCCATCTAGAAAAGTATGCTTGAAAACAAAAGCAAACGAAATCAAGCTAAAGACCGCATCCAACCCAAAGAAACCGAGGCAAAGTGAGCTCTGGTCAACATAAAAACCACTTCTCTTATGGGATTATGTGGTTCTTCTTCAGACAGGAGAAAAGAATAATTCTAAAGCACAAAGTATGGCAAGGAGGTTGCATTTCTTGAGGACAAGGTAGGGTAATGCAAGAAGGAAGAAAAATGAGAAGGTTAGGAAGAGTCAGAAGAGATGCCATCCTGAAACTCACCAGACTGGGCATGTGAGTGTGTCATACTCTGAGCAGAAATGGGCATCAGCCTGGGAGACGCGGCTTGGCAAAGTGATTACATGTCTAGCCTCTGTGCCCCATCACCTGCGCGTGAATCACGCCTCGTTAGCCATGGGACTTTGGGCAGGTTCCTTAACCTCCCTGGGCCTCATTTCCCTTAGCTGTGAAGTTAGGGTGGCGAGGCTAATAATAATAATACCTACCCCATGGGATTGGGGTGAGAATTCAGTGATTTCATGTTTGTAAAGCTCTTAGAAGGTGCCTGGCAGGTAGTGTTTGGTAAATACACTACTTAAAATAGATTTTTAAAAATGATATGTTAAAGGTTCAGGGTGAAGAAAACTCGAAAAGAGGGATGGATGTGTTGTTATGACTGGAACTTTAGAGACAAAACTGAAATATTTTAATATGTATTGCATTTTATAGACATTCTTATAAAATGAGTAGGAAAAAAATAAGCGTTTTTTGTATGGACCAGATGATAATTCTAATATACTCAGTCAATATCGTCACTCCTGATTCAAAACATTAATAATCATGAGGTCCTTGCTAATTCATAAAGCACAATAAAAAAAAGTGTTGTTTGAACATCTATCCTACATCTATCTAACCTACATGATGTGCAAATAACACTTGTCTGCCTGAAGCATGATCCTCGGGAAGGATCCCCTTTGCTTACATGGGGCCGCTGTGTACAATTAATTATTTTCATCTTCTGTGGAACATGAACGTTCTGTGGAACGGTCTGTAGAACGTTCACATCCTGCACAGAGAACCTAACTGGAATGTACCCTTTCCGAACCTGTTTGCAACCACAAAAGGATACTGGCTTGCACAATTCCCCTAATTTGCTCTTTAGCTTTCTGACTTAAGCAAATGGTATCTGACGGAGTGGTTCTTGTCTCTTTCAGAGTAGAACGGGAGCTCTGGAAGGCCCGGAAGTGGACGGCTTTGTCAAGGACATGATGGAGCTGGTCCAGGTGATCTGAGGGGGTGCAGAGCTTATGCTCATCATGGGTCGGGGATGCCATTGTGACTGATTCCACTGTTTACTTCTGAGCACCCGTTGGGCTGACGATTAATGCCAGAGACCAAATCTAGGGACACAGTCTGTTCAACAACCTTTGAGCTTCTGTGAGAACCGACATGTCTCCCTTTTTCTCTCTTAAGACCATTTGTAGTTTCGTGAAGCCCCGATAGTAGCTTCTTGTTTCTACCATATAAAAGCCCTCTCTTTTACCAGAGGGGCGTAGTTCTGTTTATTTTTTTGGTTACAGAAAGGCCTTTCTACTCCCGGACTTGGCTACTAGGTTTTACTACCTAAAACTTTAAATTTAATTTCAGGAAATAAATCCCATATTTGGTATCCCGCCACCCCCCGCCCCCCGCCCTGCCCCGCCTTCAGGGGCTGCTTTAAGGCCTCGCCTAAAATTTTGGCTACTTATGTATCAGGACACGTTGCTGCAATTCAAAGTGACAGGATTTAGTTATAATCCACATCACAAAGCTGTTTCAGGTAGTGTAGACTTTAAAACAAGCAATCTCCTTGGAGATCCTGGTGCACTCTAGTAACTGGCTGTGGGATCTGGTTAAGCAGACACTCTGCAACTCTTCCTTTCCTCTGGGACTGTCTAGCCACTGAATTTAGTACATTCAAATCCTTAGAGATTTCTTGAGGTTTACACAGGACACAATGATTCCGTCCTGGTTGGCCCAGATGGCGACAAATGAGGGTAGCAATTGTTAACTGGTCTGGAATCCCAGATCTGTTTGAAAACCTGATTAAAACTGTGGAGTCTGGGGGGCACCTGGGTGGCTTTGTCGGTGAAGCATCCACTCCTGATTTTGGCTCAGGTCATGATCTTGGGCTTGTGAGATCAAGCCCCCTGTTGGGCTCTGCACTGGGCATGATGCCTGCTTGTGATTCTCTCTCCCTCTCACCCTTCCCTGCTTGCTCCCATGCTCACTCTCTCTCTTTCTCTAACGACAACCACAAAACTATGGACTTTTGGGTGCCTGGGTGGCTCAGAGGGTTAAGCCTCTGCCTTTGGCTCAGGTCATGATCTCAGGGTCCTGGGATCGAGTCCCACATCGGGCTCTCTGCTCAGTGGGGAGCCTGCTTCCTCCTCTCTCTCTGCCTGCCTCTCTGCCTGCTTGTGATCTCTGTCTGTCAAATAAATGGATAAAATCTTAAAAAAACAAAACAAAACTATGGACTTTTGCAGCAGAAACGCCCACCCCCCGCAATTTACCATTGTTTGCATAAATCTGCAGCAAGCTCACATCATGTGATTGAGCAGGCATGAATGAGGTTTTTCTTCTCACCCATCAGAGGTCAGGACCTCTGATCAGGAGGACACTGGTGTGTTCTTTGCCTCCTCGATTGCGTTGTTCCCCTCCCAACTGGTCCCCCACCTCTTCTTTGTTCCCTTCCCGGGTGCTCCTGTCAGAGACTCCCTGGGCATCTGCGCAACCACGGAACAGTGGATGGTCTGAGTGTGATAGTGCCTTTCGCACTGATTGCTAAAGATAAGTCCCACTGTATTTACTATCTATTTAATGCCAGAATGATTTCTGTAATGGAAACTGGGCAATTATCTATGGGACATTAAAATCGCACGGCAGTAGGCTTGGCCAAATTGCCGTTTTAATTTGCCTTTGATAGAGAGTGTGGGATGGGAGGGGGGACCTGCCTCTCAGAGCAGCTTCGTGGAGCTCAGGCCACTGAATGCTCAAGTCCGCAGCCAGGGGTGCTGCACAGCCCTCCAGACCCTTTCAGTTGTCACTGAGCTTGGCAATGGCTTCCACAAGTTGCTGGGAGATACTGAAGGTCTGAAAACCTAAACCAGCCATAGAGCAGAGAAGACATTTTCCCAGAGAAAATGAAAGAGCGGGGGAAATTTCTAGGCCACCCAAAAGCATGCGGTTTGCCTCACTCTATGATAGATTCATATCACCTCCATGGGAAGCCAGAGGACCCCCATCGCTCTTGTCCTTGCCCCTCCTATTTGGGTGGGCCTTCTGGAGTGACAAAAAAGTATCTCTCAATATAAGTACCAGCCAGGTAAAGAGAGCTGGTTTCCAAGGACTGAGTGAGGCCAGCGTCAGTAGTAGAAAAGCAGGTGATGAGGGCTGGTTTGTTGAGCTAAAAACTATTACAAAGCAGTTAATTATTAATGTTTTCCTCCGAAGCCTGATCATTGAGGTGCAAACCTCTATTGGCTCTTTCCCAGTCTTTGGGGTTGCTTAAAAAACTATTCACCATACAATTTGAAGGATGTCGTCAAGGGAAAATCTTTTGAGTAAATCTGACATTTCTCAGGTTCATAAACTAGGGTCCTCTCCTGCAACTTTTAAATTTTCATTTCATTAGAAAGGATCATGAGACAAGTCAACACACCAATATCTGGAATTTTTTTAAAAAAGATTTTATTTATTTATTTATTTGAGAGAGAGAGAGCACATGAGCATGGAGAGGGGCAGAGGGAGAGGGAGAAGCAGCTTCCCACTGAGCAGGGAACCCGACGTGGGGTTCGATCCCAGGACCCTGGGATCATGACCCGAGCCACAGGCAGGTGCTTAATCGACTGAGCCACCCAGGCACCCCTGATAATTATTTTTAAAGCAATTATCTCCCATCCCATGCTTTTAAAGCAAATTCCAGGGGTGCCTGGGTGGCTCAGTCGAGTAAGCACCCGCCTGCGGCTCGGGTCATGATCCCAGGGTCCTGGGATCAAGCCCCACGTCGGGCTTCCTGCTCAGTGGGAAGCTGCTTCTCCCTCTCCCACTCTCCCTGCTTGTGTTCCCTTTCTCGCTGTGTCTCTGTCGAATAAATAAATCTTAAAAAATAAAAAATAAGAAAAAAAATAAAAGCAATTATTAGAGCGTGTCATGAGGTCAACAGGGAGGTGGCTCAGTTTCTCAGGGGAGAGTCCTGGTCAGGACCCCTGACGTTTGCAATAATGACCCTGAAATAAATGTACTTTATAGCCTTTCTTTCCTGTACAACTATGTATGATACATATGTTGAATCTGTATTAACAAAGTTATCTGTTATCAGAACATCCCTTTCCCTGATCTCTGGAATATAGCCCCCAAGGCTGTCTTCTGTCAGGATGATGAGATCAGACAAAATAATTCCTGCACAAGATTTATAAAGAGTCCGTAGACCCCTTGGCACAGCACAAAAAATCAACATGAGAATCTATAGCTCAAAGAAGAAAGTAGAAAGGCAAGACAGTTGAGACACCCAGCACACTCACCAAGGGTAGAAGTGTGGGTGGCAATGTGGGAAGCCAGACAGATGAGATGCCAGAGATGCCCAGGGGTCTGCCTGGAGGGGATGAGAGTTCCAGTCTCCAGTCTCCCCGTATTCATTCTTTTTCCTGCTAGACTCCCCTTCTGCTTTTCTCTGTTGACAAGGAAATGATTAGCAACAGGGGACAATACTTCACCTAAAGGATCGAATCCGATGTATGTCCCTTTAAAGAGCCCCTTAGCAGGTGTTTCTTTTCATTTTTTAAATTATAAAAATGATACCTACATCATGGAGAAACTTCAAAGTAGAGAAAAGAAAAGACAGAAGAGTACTCCCTAACCTCAAGTAGACCTTCCCATAACGGGCTTTGTTTCTGGCTATACTGTGCATAAAATATATTGCGCTCCAGTGACAAGAATTTCCCAGTCACCGTCATGGTGTTGGTGTTTGTATAAGATTTTACCTGTGGTTAGATATCCCGTACATCCCTTACAGTCCTCTTTTGCTAGTAATTTTATTTAAGACTTTATTTATTTATTTGACAGACAGAGATCACAAGTGGGCAGAGAGGCAGGCAGAGAGAGAGGAGGAAGCAGGCTCCCCGCTGAGCAGAGAGCCCGATGCGGGGCTCGATCCCAGGACCCCAGGACCACGACCGCAGCCGAAGGCAGAAGCCTTAACCCACTGAGCCACCCAGGTGCCCCCACCCCTGCTAGTAATATCTTAAAAATTAGTTATTTTTTTGGAAAGAAATTTTTTAAAGTGCTTTCTGCATCCAGCGTGGGACTCCTCTTTTGCTGGTAATTGAAATTGTTTACCAGGTTTGTGACTCCAAGTAACACTTAGTGAGTGTTTTTATAAGTACGCGTGTCTGAGTTTGAGGCCTGATCCCAGGAGGGGAATAGAGGGATTTGCACACTTTCACGTTGCTGACACCCACCATCCCGTTTTAGAAAGAGCAGTGCTGGCTTCTTCCTTCCATCTTTGACATCTCCTGTCCCACCTGCCCTCCCCACACCACCTGGAAAGACAGTGACATCGTTTTGACCCACGCTTGCCCATCAAGGAAGAACACAGGCAGAGGAATCTTAGTGACGTTGTGTGCTGCTGTCCCTTGGGGGACAGGTAGCTTTTAAGAAAAGACAATAGGTGGTAAGGGAAAAGCAGTGTAACCCCAAACAAGGAGTGCTACGGCGGGGGACCCCGTGATGTGTCCCCGGGATATGCCGCTCTCTGCTGGACTTCCTACAGTCTGATCGGGTCCTTCCATCTGCCTAGCAAGATGATCCTAAGAGAACACCAAGAGAGTGCCCCCTCTTCCTTGGAAAACACTCAATGTTGGGTGATCGTTAGAAGAACTGGCCCAGGCTTGGTGGCCACGACCTGGCTGAAGTCGTAGACAATAATGGTTTGGCCTCTGCATGTCACCTTGGGGTTTTCAGACCCCTGTATGGCCAATAAATAGCCAAGTGCAGCCAAGAACACATTATGAGTCTGCGCGGCTACAGAGTGGGTTTCTGGCTAAATGTTCTGATTAGGAGAGTTATCCCAAGTGGTTTACAATAAAGAGCACTTGCCATGGTCCAAGCTAGAATTCCGTCCCGCTATGGGTCAGAAGGTGGCCCACGCAGGGCCTTGGGGCCTTATTGCTGACTCTAGCATGGAGATTTGGGTAGTGCTGGTAAGGACGTATTTGGGGACGGGGTCTGGATATTCACTTTCACTGTTTTAGGAGAGATGAAATGTACAGGAATGGGAGGGCACATGACAAAAATATGAAGACTGCATTTGGAGACAGTCACTTATTAATTCCATGGATGTAACTGAGCACTTACCACAGGCAAGAATGAGAAGACAGATCCAGACCCAAAGGTTCCCCTAGTCCCAGGATTCAAGTGTTGGGGGAGGGGATAGTTAAGCATTTTTCAGCCAACTACCCTGGATCCACCCACTCTCACACACTCCCATGAGATGGATAAGAAACAAAAAATGCATTTTGCACGGTCAGTTATGATACAGTGCACTGTTAAAGAGATGTGCTCTGGGGCCTGCCTGCCCGATTTTGTATCTGGTTCTGACATGGACCCTCTGTGTGACCGTGGGAAAGTTAATTAACCTCTCTGTGCTTTAGTTCTCTCATCAGTCAATTAAAAGTAGATAGGAGATACAACCTCAACAGATTGTTGTGAAGATTAGAATTAATTTGTGTAGAACCCTTAGGTCTTGAATCTGTGTGCACTTACACTGGTGACTTGCTGTTAAAACCGAGGCCCCCCAGTGATCTTAGGTGATTTCTCTTCCATGATCCAAACATTGTTGAACAGCAGTATTTAGGTCTCCTGACTCCTAGTGAATTGTCAAACATTAAAAGCACAACTCAAAAGGTCCAAAGAAACTTCCCTTACATACCTGCACATTCATACCCTCCCCTAACACACACTCACACACTCACAACGTAATTCCTTTTGTAGGAAATAAATTTTTTTTAAAAAGAGGCTTAGAATAGCTTAAATGAGGTAAATTCACTGGCAAATTGATTTGTGCTACTGTGTAAATAACGACCGCGAGTCTTTCCTAAGCATGGGAATTTGCTAAGAGGATCCTGGGGCAGAGAGCCGCTAACTGGGCAAAGGCTGCGTCAGGAGTGGTTGAAGAGTTGATAACCAAGGGGCCCCACTTTGCAACCGCACAAGAAATGGGCTCCCAGTATGAAGCCATGGAGTGTTCCTTGCTGCTTTCAGGACTCCTAAGCCATTTCCTGGACCACAGCTATACCCCACAGTCACTGATGCGCAAGGAAGTATCCTGGGTGAGCCCCAGTGAGGAGGACATAGGACTGTATGTGACATCTCAGCCTTTTGGTCCAATCACTGACGGACCCTCCACCAGGGAGTGCTATCGGCCCCAGATTCACGCCCAGATGTCCCCTGGAATCCTCCCCCACGTCGGGGGGTTACTGTTGCTCTGCCATCTGGCTCCCAGTTCTTGCCGCTCTCTGCCCTCCATTCTTCCCTCTGTGGAAACCCGGGATCAGGGACAGGCTGGGTGTCACTCATCTGTCCTAGAGGACAGTGCAAATTAGCTTGTCTTAACTGGGCCATCTTGTTGAAGAACGAAAGTTTTTGTTTCTTTCTCAAGGTGTTTGGAGATTTCTTTGACAGCGAGGCAACCCTGGGGTGGGCTGGGTGATGGGGAGAGCCTCCCTGCCTCTTCTGCTTGCCAGTGAGACCCGCCCAGTAATCAGGGGGCTTGGAATCCGATGGGCCGGCTCTCCCCTCTCCACTGACGTGGGCTTTTTCTCTCAGACCCCGAGCCTTCACACCACTGGTCAGGCCGCTGCCCCTCCAGCAGGACGGTGTGAACCGGGGGAATGAGTTCGTACTTCATTGGAAGCAGAAGACTCAGGATCAGAAATGCTGTTGCAATTTCCTAGCTTGGCAGGACTTTTCAGCTCTGAGCATCCGTGTCCTAATCTGTGAGCCTGGGTTACCCCAAGGTTATCGTGAGCGTTAAACGAAATAGCCTGTGGAGAACCACTCAGTTCACACACTGCTCACTTTTGTGGGCCTTTTGAGTTTGAAATTATTTTCCCAAATGATGCATATCACAGTTCCTTCTCATACCCTAAAATATCCCCTGGGATCAATCTGACCATCTGAAGCTCAGGGATATAGTATTCTGGTTCAATTTTCCTTCATTATAACCTTTTATAAAATTAGAGGCACATGGGACACCTGGGTAGCTCAGTCAGTTAAGCATCTGCCTTCAGCTCAGGTCATGATCCCAGAGTCCTGGGATCGAGTCCTGTGTTGGGCTCCCTGCTCAGTGGGGAGTCTGCTTCTCCCTCTCCCCCTGCTCATGCTCTCTCTCACACAAATAAAACATTTTTTAAAAATTAAAAAAAATAAAATAAAATTAGAGGCACAAAAGCCTCCCACGGGGAGAGACTAGAACGGGTCTTCTCTGATCCATGTCCCAACCCCCTGCTCCGAGGCACAGTATCTTCATCACGATGAGATGGCCTCACTGGGCAGGCCTGTCTCCACGGAGCCCCCTCAGCAGCCAGGGGCTCTGCTAAGTGCAGGGAGTGTGGGGCTGGGGTGGCATGGAAGCCTGCGGCCCCCTCTGGCTGGCCCCCTGACGTGTCTGTTCTCTTTGCTGTCCTCAGCCCAGCATCAGCGGAGTGGACCTTGATAAGTTCCGGGAGATTCTTTTGCGCCACTGCGATGTGAACAAGGATGGGAAAATTCAGAAGTCCGAGCTGGCTTTGTGTCTCGGGCTGAAAATCAACCCCTAACCCCCAGAACGCTTTGCCTTTTGCTCTTAGGGTGTCTCTGTGCTCCCATTGCTAAGCCTCTGTCTGTGCTTTCCTGTGGACACACTTCCTGATGGACCGCATGGTATTCTTGGGCAGGACGCAGGGCCTTCCTGCTGAGGGCGTGGTGCTCTCCTGCCGGGCTGAAAGCCCCCAAGTAGTACCTGTTATCCACTCCCCTCCCCCCGCCACCCCCAGAATCAGCTAGCTCGCTGCATCTGCTCTTCCTGTCCTCCCTCGGTCACCAGGCAGGCGGGGAACTGTGTCCATCTGTCTGTGCTCCCTCATGGGCTTTCTGCCCAGTCCGGTGTCTGTGGCAGTCCTGTGATCTCTACAAATTGATTTTGTCATGGAAATAAACCTGTGGCTGGAAACAAAGACGCACTGGTCCCTGTTCTTGTGTTGGGATCTTTGCAGTGCTCTGCCAGATGGTTCTGTGACTTAGGGTGGGCATGGTGAGAAGGACAGAGACGGGCAAGATCTGAATGGAATCCACCCCCGCTTCCTTCCATAGTTTGCAGATGCCCTGGTTGGTGACTTTGCATGAAAGCAGGAGTTGCCAATAATCACTTCTTACTCATTGCATGGGGACCAGAACATTCGACCTGGGCTGGGTTTTGCTCTTAAGTGCTTTGTAATCTCAATGGCCATGCAGGTAGGAATAGAGGAGAAAATCTGGAGGAAATGCTTCCCAGGTTATCCTCACGTCTGTTCCCCACGCTGTTCCTTCCCCTTCCTAGTGTCTTCTAGTGAACCTTTGACCTCCAAGTCTCATTCGACCTCCCTGAGGGTCTGGGCACCTCTGGAGGTTCAGGCTCCCCTTGGACCCCTGCTTCCTTCACCCCTGGGGCTCTGGCACAGTCTCCACGTTGGGTCTCACTGTGGGACCCACCGCAGTCCCATTTCTCCAAGTCTGGCTCACTCAGTCTAGGGTCACGCTTGATGGGAGCCTGAAGAGAGCCCAGGCGGCAGCGAGGGGCCAGACGAGCACGCAGCCCCCTTCCCACCGTGCAGCTGCTGAGCAAGCCACACAGGTGCACACCCTTCGAAGAACCAACTTTGCTTTTCAGAGTTGAGATAGTCCAAACTCACAGGAGGGGCAGAAGAATGCATATCTCCAGGATTTCACATTACTCTGTAGAACCTCGGCTCCTCTTCTAAATCTCCTGAGTTTTTAAATTTTAACCACAACAGAAGTCCTTTATTTTAATGCAGTTGGACCTATTTTACATTTATTTATTGCAATGCAGCTTCTGTTTGGTTTGAAAAATCCAGTTTTGGGGTCACAAATGCATTCTCTTCTGCTATCATTTTTTAAAAGCTCTAAAAATTTTTTACATATAACTGTTTTGTTATGCATAGATACAAAATATACATGTAAATTTTGGTTAGATACATATGAGGTAAGATTTTCCATTTTAACCATTTTAAGTGTATCATTCCATGGTATTAATTACATCCACAATCTTAAGCAGCCATCAACACTACCTATGTACAAAACCTACTCACTGTTGCAAACAAAACCTCTGAACCCATAAAAACACAACTCTCCATCCCCTCTACCCCCAGCCTCCGGTAACCTCTCATCTACTTTCTGTCTCTATGAATTCGCCTCTTCTAAGTATTCAGAACCTGAATCATATGATGTCTGTCCCTCTGTGTCTGGTTTATTTCACCTAGCATGTTTTCAAGATTCATCTGTGTCATAGCATGTATCAGGACCTCATCTCTCCTTATAGATGAAAAATATTCCTTCTACGGATATGCCACATGGAGCTTACCTGCACCTCCAATGATGGACACTTGCTTTGTTTCCGCCTTTTGCTTACTGTGAGTAACAGCGCAATAAGCCCTGCTGTGCCAGTCTCTCGGTCCCTATTTTCAGTTCTTTTGTGTCTGTACCCAGGACTGGAACAGCTGGGTCACAAGGTAAGTCTATGTTTATCTGTCTGAGGAACTGCCAAACTGGTTTCCACATGGCAGCGCCATTTTACATTCCTACCAGCCATGCATAAGTGTCCCAATTTTAACCTTCTGCATTTAACTAGAGCCCTTTCTGGAACTGACCAAAGTAGAAACTGGATCCAAAGTCGTTCTGTATTCCCTTAATTCACGACTCCTCCTTCAGCTGCATGAAGTGACAATTTGAGCTTACTGTTCCAGCGAGGGCCATGGAAATTCTTAGCCGAGGGTCCTCATCATTCTCGGTGTCTATCTGAAGATGACTGAGGTGGAGATGGGTGCAGAGGAGAAGTTTTATTCTTTTAAGAGTAATTTTTTTCAGATCCACTGAGGGCAGCTACTTGATCTCAACACCAACAAGTTTTTAGTTATAGCCTGTGGCTAAGACTCTATCAGACTCCCCCAGGCTGGGGCACGTGGGTGGCTCACTCCATTAAGTATCTGACTTCGTTCGGCTCAGATCACAGTCTCATGAGTCATGAAATCAATCCTTGCATCCAACTCCAAGCTCAGCTTGAGACTCTCTCTTGCTCTCTCTCTCCTTCTGCCCCTCCCCGCCATGCACACGCTCTCTCTCAAATACATAAATCTTTAAAAAAAGCAATCTCCCAGGCTTCCTGCCCAATCATAACTTGAGGTTGGTAAAGACCTTTCAAAGCATCCAAAGAAAAGCCTGGTGACTTTGAGTGGGAAGAAGGTGTTCACTCAATGGCTCCCAATCATGAGGCAAGAGGGTTGGCAGTGGGCACAAAAGGGGGTTGGGGGGCTGGAGGGCATCTCACTGCTCATGCCAGCAGGGGGAGGGATGGACTTCGCAGCCCAGGGAAAGAGGCCAAAAGGTTGCAAGGTGCTTCGGGGCCCAGGGCTTATGAGTGGCTCCTATCTAGGGGAATGGAGGAAGGAGACCCAACTTTATAGCCTGGACTTGGGATGGGTCACCACTGCCCCATCACAGGAGTCACAGGCCACCTGTGTAGGGAAGGTATGGGTTCTGAGCTATGGCCAGTCTGATGCAAACCCCAAGCCAGTGGTAGAGAGGGAGGTCTGAATTGAGACAGACAGAGACAGAGGTGGGGTGGTCTTCCTCCCATAAACCTGCAAGCTCTAATTCCAAAATTCACGAGGAAGGTGCACTCCAGAAGATTACAAGATTATAATGGACTGCATGTGTCCTCCATAAATTCATACATGAAAACCCTACTGCCCCCCGTGTGACCTTTGGAGGTCATTAGGATTAAATGAAGTATTTAGGATTAAAATAGGATTAGTGCCCAAAGAAAAGTCTTGAGAGAATTTGCCACCTCCCCCTCTCCTCTCCTCTTTTCCTCCCCCTCCTCTTTTTCTTCTTCTTCTCCTCCTCCTTCTCCTCTCCTCCTCCCCTCTCTCTCTCCTTCTTGCTCTCCCTCCCGCTCTCGCTCTCCCACACAGACAAGCTGGCAGTATGCAACCTGGAAGAAGGCCTTCACCAGAATATGATCATTCTGGAATCCTAATCTTGGGCTTCCAAACTCCAGAACTGTGAGAAATAAATTTCTGTTGCTTATAAGCTACCCAGTCTATGGTATCTTGTTACAGCAGCCCAAATGGACCGAGACATATAAAATAAAAATAATAGGGCCATCTGAGAATAGCTATAAAATAAGTATGTTTGTTTTTGCTTAAAGATGTGGAGCTTACTTCTGGAAGGAAATTTGTAATTCATTTGCCTCCAGGAAAGAAACTAGGTGACTATGGATGGGGTAGGAAGGAGACTTTACTGCATACACTTTGTATCTTCTGAATTTTGAACCATATAAATATATTATCTATTCAAACAAACTTATATGGTAAAGAAATAAGAACATCCTTTTAAAATGAACTATCAATTATTTAGAAAACAGAAATGGAAGAGACACTGGTGGATGGGAATAACCCATTAGAAACCTGAAAATAAAATATGTGATCACTGGAACAGTATCAGGGCAAGAAATAACTTTTGACTGGTCACAGTTGGAAGTAATTAGAAATAAGGCAGATAACTCACACAGCCGCATGGAGACATACTGAGATACAACAAATGTGAAAAAGAAGTTCAGATGGGCGCCTGGGTGGCTCAGTCATTAAGTGTCTGCCTTTGGCGCAGGTCATGATCCCAGGGTCCTGGGATCGAGCCCCGCATGGGGCTCCCTGCTCAGTGGGAAGCCTGAGTCTCCCTCTCCCACTCCCCCTGCTTGTGCTCTCTGTCAAATAAATAAATAAAATCTTAAAAAAAATCAGAAAGATAGTCCTGAAATAAAAGTCCATAGCATTTTTCTATAGCAACCCCCCCCCCCCCGCCAAAAAAAGGAATAGAAGGAATAGTGGACAAACAAAACTTGGAAAAGATAATGGTTGAGAGCTTCCGGAAATAAAGATGGGAGTCTTCAGAATGTGAACACACACTGAAGGCTAAACATAATAAAAATAGCCTCATAGCAGACAACTTACATTGAAACTGTCAAAAATAAAGGTTTAAAAGGAAAAATTTCAAAAGCCACCCAAGGAAAAGGAGAGAAATACCTACTAAATGATGATAATTAGATTGTCAGTAGATTTTTATCAGCAATGCTACATGCCAAAAGACGATGGTGCACTTCCAAGGAATGAAGGGCTATAACTAAAATACACTAGAATACATTACCTAGCTAAGCTATCATTCAAAACTGCGGTGAAATAACATTTCTGATATGCAAATATTAACAGGGCTTTACCTGTTAATATTACAGGGCTTTACCTGTTAATATTACAGGGCTTTACCACTGTCCCCATAGGTTCTTATTGAAGGAACCAATAAAGGATGCATCTGAGCCAAAGAAAAGTAAATCCAAAAGAAAATTGCGGAATGCACAAGTAACACAGACACTGATTTCTAAAAATCTAAACCTTAGAAATGGTGAGAGATTTGGTCAAAATTAATATTAAAGGATATTCACTGTAGTAGTCATTATAATAGAGAACAACTAGAAATGTCGGTGATTAGGATGTGATTAAGTTAATGCTCCATCTGTAATGTGGCATATTTTCCCATTACAACAGTGAGGAAAATGTTCTAAGAAAACAGGAGATGCTTTATTTGATGATTTCCAAGTCCATTCTAGTCTTAATGCTATCAGTCTATGATGGTAATTGATTGATTGGAAGCATAAGATTTGATTTAATAATATGTTTTCTAAACCTCTGACATCTGTTCGAAGCGTTGTAGCACTTCATTTTTATTAAAAACTTGGACCCTTCAAAGACATGGCTCAGTCTTTCATGCCTTACATGATCATCTCAGAAAATGCTTTTATGGTGAAAAGTTTGTTCAGTGTTTATACTCTATATTTTCCTGTCAGTAGAGGGAAGAAAGATAACGATCTTTTTCCCCAGAAAATGATGGAACAATTAGTATTATGCAACTTAAAAGAATGTGCAAAGACATTTTAAGATCAGTGAGAATGTAAACAGGGGATTGCTAGAAGACTGGAATAAATCAGGAAAAGTACCCAAAGCAGACATCAGATTACTCAACCTTTTAGAGACAGCATTTCAGTAATGTAGAGACATTTTTAGACAAAGGAGATGAATCTGTCATGACTTCGTTCCACTATGTCGACTTTACATCGAAAACTCCCCCACCTCTCTGTGGAGACATGAGAGAATCGGGGGGCAGCATGGCTTGGGGGCTGGCCTTCAAGAAAGCTAATGAACTGGGGCACCCAGGTGGCTCAGTTAAGCTTCCACTCTTGATTTTGGCTCAGGTCATGATCTCAGGGTCCTTAGATGGAGCCGTGGGGCAGGTTCTACTCTCAGTGAGGAGTCTGCTCAGGATTCTTCTCTTCCTCTCCCTCTGCCCCTCCCTATCTGCTCCTGTGGGCACTCTATCTGAAATAAATAAATAAATATTTTTAAAAAAGCTAATACATTCATGGCATTTCCTCTGATGTGATGTTCCCCATACTCCATTTGTCTTGTCATAAAAGCCTGTCCATTATCTTCCTCTAACAGTAGAATTCGTGCTCGTCCATCTGGCTTTCCTGGAATCTAATTCTTTTTTAAACACTTTCTCAACTTTTTTCCTGTACGTGACAATGAAGACGATGCTGCCAACAGAACTAAGGTAATCATTTTCACAGGGAAGTCATTTCCAGAAATCTCTAGTCTGTACCTGGCATGTTCCCTTTAATAACTGTGTTCATTAATTTGTTAGAACATGTAATACCCAACTCCACTTTTCACACCCTAGATTAAGGGTCAACACCCTCAAGGGAAGTCAAGGGAACACCTCGTTCTCCTCACATCCACCACAAAAAGAGGCCCAATACACAGTGGCTTGCCTGCCATCTTTGCTCCTCTGTGTCCAGGAAAACCTCATGGTGGTGAAGATATGCTCCTTCACTCCTGATGTTATTTCATTACTCAGAATCAACAGGATTGACATCTGCCCTTTGACACGACATACTTTGCTAGTTGATGAGCTTCCCTCCTTGATGCCTCCTTGATGTCAGGAACCACAAGAGGATGCCCATGTGACCAGGAGCACAACTGACAGCTTTTGTTCTTTTGTAGCTCCTGGAGGCTTCATGACGTGTGCGACAGGTCTCCATCTCACAACCACCACCCACCAGCCCTCTCTGGGTGACTAGCAGGTTAACGGCGCCAAAGACAAAATCCTGCCCACCTCTACAGCATCTCTCCCCCAACCCACCCACTTCTCCCACTAGATTCCCGCCCGGGACTCCATCATGCGCAAGAAGGAGATTAGGTACAGACAGAACTGCGGAAGCCACCAATATCCTTTGGTTTACCCTGGGAAGGACTGGAGCCCTTGGGAGAGAAACATATCCAAAGGGGGAAGAAGGGAGAAGGGATGAAGCAAGGGCATGAGCAGGGAGGAGGGGAGAGTTAGACAAGAGGGAGGAGAGCACGGGGCAGTCACATGTGAGGGTCATCCCATGTGATGGAGGGGAGATGGGGAAATGGGATTTTGAGCACATTCACTGAGTTTTATTCATGGAATCCTCCTTTGCTGCTTATTGAAACAGTTCAACACTGATTTCAGTTTTCAAGTTTTGTGAGGTTTGCTTTGTCAGATGGTGGTTTCCTTGACTAGAAGTCTGAGCACGAGTGGGGCTCATGCTCCATGTCACATGGTAACACCTGGCAGAACTGAGAGAGGCCTCTGGCCTTCTGCCTGTGTGTCTTTGTTTCAGCTCCTTAAAAAAGGCAATACAGGTCACCCTACGGGGGTGAGAGGGGAACAATGAAAGAAGGAATCTTTCTCCTCACCTGAAAGAAACTGAGACTAGTCTAAATTATAAATCCCAGGACCACGAATCAGTATTTTGGATAAGTTCCAAATCAGTTGCCCCAACCATTAGGGCCACTAAGTTTGGGAACCAAGGAGAAAAACTGGGGGGTAGAGGCTTGTGTCCATGGGTATTTCCTGTATAACAAACTGCCACAAAATCATAACAATAAATGTGTGTTACCGATGGGAGAGTCCATGTTGTGTGAAAGAAGGTCCCAGTCCTTGGACTCCCCACGAAAGATTTGCTTAAGGATCCACACTCAGATAAAGCCAGCCAGAAGGAAGGTCACTGGCACAAAGCAGTTATTAAGGACCAGGTGGCAACTGTGTGTGGGGGGCCTCTGGGGCGTAGAGAAGGAAGAGGGGTGTTTGCAGAGGTTATGGATCAAAGTGCCAGGCGACCTTCCAACTGAGGTTGTTTCCAATCATCTAAGGGACTCTTCCCACCAGTCGGGAGGAGGAGTTTTTGGCCCCCTGAGGTTCCTGCCAGAACTGTCTTGGCCACCATCCCCCAGAGGCCCGGTAGGCTCAGACCGTTTGTCTCCAGCTCCCCTCTAACTAACTGCCAACTCTATCATTTAATGCCTCCAAGTCAGAGATCAGCAGGGGGTGGGGGGGAGCGTAGAGGAGATGGGGATGGTGAGGGAGTGGGGGGGTGGCTGAGCATGCGCCACAGGGACAGCTCAGCTCAGCTCTGGGACTCCTCCTCTACGAGGCTAGTCTGGGGTGTTCTCAGCACAGCATCTGCAGAAACTGGAGTGGGCAGGCCCTGTTCAGGCATCTCCACGAGCCCTATTTGCTAACATCCCACTGACCAAACAAATCTCAGAGTCCAAGAGGAGGAGGCCACCACAAACTTACATGGCAAGGGCAGGGATGGACAGGGAGAACCGGTGACTTTTCTGTGATCTGCCTACCATAATCCCCAGGTCAGATCTGGCTCAAACTCTTTACCTGGGATTTGGCCCAGGGGCTCCCTTTTCACTCGACCAGGCCCCATTAATCTGCAGGGTGCTCCTGTCACTCCCCTGTGGCCTGGCCCACTGTCAACCACAGCAGTAAGAAGGGTTCTGATGAATTTTTACCACAGCTTGAGAGAAACATAAGTAGAAAATTTAATGTACTATTTTGGAAAGGTAAAAAAAAAAAGTCAATTACACTGAAAAAATCTAATAAAATTAACACTATTAATTCCCCCATTTGCCTTTATCAAGAACACATATTAAGCTTCCCCACTGGATGAAAAGGAGGGATTGGTTTCTCAATTTCCTTCCTGATACCCTTGTGAACATGTAAGTTGGGTTGTTTTCTACTTGTTATACTGACACAGTTCTAAAGTCAAGAGAGATAGTGTCTTGGTCAGGAGCCCATACCAAGTTACTGGTTGGGAAGGGGGCTGGTGGATGTGTAGAGATTCTAGATCAGACCCCAGGCAGCCCTGCTCTTTCCTCCTTCCCCACTCCCCTCTGGTCTAGCTTCTCCTTTGCTGTATTACTTGGCTTGACTCAGCTCACATCTGGGCAACAGAAGTTGAACTCTGACTCAGAACTAATCAGATGGGTCTATTTTTAAGGGAGACAATTTTGTGACATGCTTGTAATGTTCCAGTATTCTAAAGAAAAAGAGCTTGGTAAATATTCTGATTTAATTGAGTCATTTAGTCCTAAAGAACACGGAGAAATGAGAGTATGTCTGGAGAAATCCTCACCAGTTTTAACTCCTGCTAAGACAGAATTAGAAAATAATTTCCGAGTTTCCCTCAGCTTGCCAAAAAAAATTTTTTAAGGGAGAAAAAAAAGTACTTGAGAATATGAAAACAGATTGTTTAGATCTCTCTCTCTCTCTCTTATGTTTGCTTGTAGAATGATAAAATTCCATTAGTAATAAAAACAATAGCTTGCAAGTCAGAAGAGCTGCCAGCATCAACATTGTAGAAATGTCTCTCGTGATGGAAAAATAAGCAAATATTTTCATTTTGTACTTTAATTACAGATATTATTGTTCATGATGATTTGTTAGCAACTGTTGCCCCAAAGAAGATTCAAAGCTAAAAGATGGTAATTTTGAATTACAGTGCTTTGTGGGCCGGTCATAAATCATTTACAGAGAGAAGGCATGCGCAAGACATCTGGACCAGACACAGGCCTCCTGTGTTCGAAATGTGCTGGTGAATTCCAGGGCAGAAAGGAGAGGTAATGGGAAAAACAAAAAACCTATACAAATGAGAACAAGTGTATCTGAACTTGGAATCAGGAAACATAAACCTTGAGCCTATTGCTCATGAGCTCTGTGGACTCGTGCACATCCTGTTTGAGCCCCTGTTATCACCGACTGAATGGAAACTGAAACAGTAGCAACAGGTCAGTGAAGAGACCATGTGATGGGCAGAGTGCACCCTCCTGAAGACACGCTGTGAACCATAGCCCCCGCAAACATACTGGGTAGCAAGACAGCAGTGTGGGCGGAGCGGAGTAGTGCTGGTTCTTCCCCCTCTTAAGAAAGCTTAAAACGGTTTGCCATTCCGTTGTCCCATCCCTGCTCCTGAAACACCTTGGATGTGCTCCCACGTGATCATCCAGTGGCCCCTCCGGATCAGTGTGTCCCATACTCATGTTGACCATGAGTCTTGGCTTTGTAACCTTGCAGGACCCTTAAGACTCACTCTGCCTTCATTTAATTCACTTCTCTTTCAAGCCCTATTCCCATTTTTAAAAAAAGATTTTAATTATTTATTTGACAGAGAGAGACACAGCAAGAGAGGGAACGCGAGCAGGGAGAGTGGGGGAGGGAGAAGCAGGCTTCCCGCCCGGCAGGGAGCCCAATGTGGGGCTCGATCCCAGGACCCTGGGATCATGACCCTCATGAGCCGGAGGCAGACACTTAATGACTGAGCCACCCAGGCACCCCCACTGCCGCCCCTGCCATTCTCATCTCTAAACCTGAAAGAGTAGTACATCTTTCCAGCTTCCCCAAGAGGCATGCATGTGGTCAAAGGAGTCTAGGGGTGGCTTGGTCTGACCCTTGGCTGAAAGTGATAAAAAACAGCTAACCATAGCGCCAAAGTAGAAACTGATTTCCAAACAATGGAGACGGCTGAGAATGAAAGTACAATTCTTATTTCTATCTTGCAGAAAGTTGGGGCTTGGAGAAGGAATTAAATTGCCCAAAGTTTCCCAGCTGGTAGGTGACAGAGCAGGACACAAATTCATTTGTGAAGCAGGGATAACCTTGACCTCCTAAAGTGGATCACCCAGAATATTTTTGGGTTGTAAGACCAGAACCAGATTCAAATGAGCTTCCACAAAACCGATCTTGCACACAGAACTGTAAGTCATAAAGGCAGATCTGGATCCTGGGCTGGGGTAGGAGCTCAAGAAATGCCAGCATCTCTGTCCCTCTCTCTCTTCCATTTCTCCATCAGAAACTTTCTACCATGCAAAGAAGATGGCTCTTGGCTGTTCTGGATTCACATCTTCACAACTAATCAACTGCAGTGTCAACTTTTTCTGGAGCTCCAACAGAAAAGTTCCAGGGAATATTTATGATTGGCCCAGCTTGAATTCTATACCTCTTTCTGAACAAAGCACAGGGCATTTCAACTGGCAAGGTCCAGATCAAGAGTGGACAAACTACAATGCTGGGCCCAATCCAAGCCCAGTGTGAGTCACTTCTGGTCAGGTTCATTTATTTGTATTAACTGTGGCTGTTTCCATGTTACCACAGTAGTGTTGAGTAGGCAAGATGGCGGTGGTATGTCTTACAAAGCCAAGAATATATTCTATTTGGTTCTTTACAGAAAAAGTTTATTGAGCCCAGTTCTAGATGGTCCAACCATCGCTGTTGCAAAGTTTGAACTTCCTAAATAACCCTGAATGTTTCACAACAGAGAATTCGATCATATGAATAAGGAAGAGGAATGCCTGGTGGTGAGACACAGCAGGTGTCCTCTACATAGGAGGCTTGCGAAGGGTAAAGTCACATATGGTGAAATTTCGAGAACACGTGATTCAGGTCATTTTTTCCTCACACCCCTCTCACACACACTTCATCTTTTACCACATAAATGTTGTTAGGGAGAACCAGGCAGGCATTAAAAATGGGAGCTAAAAATGTGAAAAATGAAAAGCAAGAAAGCAATTTTTTCACAAATATAGAATCCTGATAAATAGTTCACAAAATACCCTCACTTCCTTATTGGTAACAGACAACAATTAAAGACTAAAGAAAGGTATCTGAGGAAATCTGGAAAGGGAAAATGTAAAGTGAATAACCACAAAAAAAAAAAAAATCTCTTTCCCCAGCCTGGGGACTGTGAAATTCTGACTGGCCTGTTTTTGTCCACAGCAGAGTGAGTCCTAGCCCTCAAATGCTGGCTAACACATGACTCCTCTATGACTTTCGTTCCCAGACTGGAGTCTCTATGGCTTCCACCATTCTCAAAGTAGAGGAGGGAAACATGGTCCAGGGTCAGTCCTCAGCACAGGCGGGAAGTGAATGAGCTTGTCTTTAGGACCCCAACTGCCTCCTCTTCCCTATGAGGTGCCATGGACTTCCAAGCCCATTTTACCCTCACGTTCTCCACTCCTCATTCCCAGATCTCATGGAAAGATCTGGAGTTCCTCATTGAGGATGCTAGTGTAAAAGGCAGTGGAGAATAGTCTGATGCGGTCAGGATCAGAACGTAGTGCTTTTCTCCTGTTATGACCACCTCATTAGTTGTGTGCTTTAACTCTTCTCAACTTCTTGCAGGGGGGAAATAACAAGTTTACAGGAGGTTGGGAAGTTGTAGTGAGATCATGATTCTAGAGACCACCCAGTTTCTTATTACTGATAGGGAAGGCTTTGTCTCTGGTTAAAGGTATTTCAGACTTATAGAATCAATTGAAAAAATCATTCTGGAGAATTCTGGCCTGCCCACGCCCTCCAAAGTGGACAGTGGTCTCCTCTCCCTCATGACATGGCCAATCTTGTCTGGGAGACCTGGGATCCTCAAATCCTTGCATGGTCCTACTCTGTTGCGCTGTCTTGGGATCCTCTCTTTCTGCTTCCATAAGGAGGCAGCCCTTCTTCATCTCTCAAAACTTAGCAACTATTTTCTTCAGATACAGAGACAAAATTTTAATCCCCTAGGTGTCCGAGTGCTGACAGTAGAAGAACCAAGTGAGAATGTTGCGTGTATGCTAGGGGAGCAGGAAGGTGGTCTGCATGGAAATCCTGGCTGGGCACACACTCTTTGTGTCTTCTTTATAAATCTGTGCCATTCTGAGTCAGCACTGATTACCACATGCACAATTACAGCACTCGGCAGGCAGGCGTTAATACTACTAATGATACCACTTTGCAGCGTGATTATCTGGGAACCGTCCTCAGCGGCTGCACCAGGATCACAGCTTTGCGTGACCCTGCGTGAAGCCAGTGGTGGAAAAGGCAGCACGTGTTCAGTCAAGATGGGCTGTCAGAGAGGGCAGCCTGCAATTAGATCAGACATGCTGTCACCAGGGGGCTGGTGCGCCCCCGCTCACGTGCTCTAGGGCTGGCGATGACCTTTAACAGCTGTAGATTCTCAATATAACAACCCTTGAGTGCAGAGCAGATAAGTGCATGAGGGCCCCTTCATCTTTCCATCTCTGCTTGGACCAACATCTCCCGGGCTTACAAAGGTCACTGTGGAGATCCCACGCAGTCCCAGCTGTGATCTCTCCTGCTTGGGGATCCCTGGGGTCAACTCAACCCAAACCATTCCCTTTTGCCAGTCTCTTGACCACTGTCTTGATAGTTTCCTTTTCACTGTTTTTGAGGAGAGAAGAAAACAAAAGTCCCGATACCTCCCTCCCCCAACCAAAATGAGATTATATCTATCAACTGTTCCTGACAAAGAAATGGTGTCCCCAACAAATGTTTTGCCTTAACAGGACACACAGAATGGTCTTCCAGACACAGAGGATCGCTCCTGATCTCTGAAGAGCAGGTAACCTACCGGGGAGTGTGACTGGGCTGTTTAATATATTCCAATGACCCTCTCCCTCCCCATTCCCTGACCTGCCTGCCAGCAAGCCAAAGAGCTTGCTTCTGGGGAAGTCTGACCTTTGATTAATGGCATGCTCGGATTCACAGAAATGTTAAGTGGCTCCCTATTGGCCATGACTCTTATCTCCAGGAAATTTACAACCCCTTACAAGATCATATTTGTAGTACTCAGAATATGCAAAGTTACAATCAGGTGCTTCCTAATATGAGTCCTCTGTTCCAGGCCGCACTGGCCTGGAGGCTTCCCGGCTTTTGTCTGTGCTGCCCTCATTCCCCACTCTCCCTTCTACACATCAGAACTCTCTTGATCTTCAAGCACAGCACAGAACCCTCCTCTTCCAGGAGGCAGTCCTAGACTATCCTGCTGGAAGTGGTTGCTTCCCCTCAGGAAGTGAGACAACTGGCCTATCAGAGAAAGAGCATTAGGCTGAGTCAGAAAGATTGGACCCAAATCCCAGCTTTGCTAGGAATCCACTCAGTTTTCCAGAAGTGCTGTAAGAAAGTACCATAAACTAGGGGTGTGTAAATAGCAGAAATGTGTTGTCTGACAGTCCTGGAGGCTAGAAGTATGAAATCAAGATGTCCGCCGGGTTGGTTCCTTCTGAGGGCTGTGAGGGAAAATCTGAGGAAAATCTGCCTCTCCCCGAGCTTCTGGGGTTTGCTAGCAATATCTGGTGTCTCTTGGCTGGGAGCAGCATCACCCCCATCCCTGCCTTCATTGTCTGTCTTCGTGTCCAAGTTTTTCTTTTTCATAAGCACACCTGCCATGTTGAATTAGGGGCCCACTCTACTCCAGTGTGACCTCACCTTAACTAATTCCACCTGCAATGACCCGGTTTCCAAATAAGGTCACATTATGAGATACTGGGGGTTAGGACTTCAACATAGGAATTTTGGGAAGACACAATTCAACCCATAACAGGGGCCTTGGCCAAATCCTTCTCAGTACCCTCACCTGTAAAACAGAGATAGGACAGAAATAACGCTCACAGAGTTTCTGGAAGGATCAGCGCATGTGATTACCCAGCACTGTGGATGCATATGTTGGATTTCCTCTGTTATCATTTCTATTTTCTGCCATCTTACTAAGCTTCTTGCAACTGCATGTGAGTGCAAGCAGAAAGGGGGGGG